>JANHGL010009329.1:0-17292 GCA_024611195.1 Ceyx melanurus | reverse complement strand
TTTAAGTGAACTATTAAATAAATAGTTAACTATTTATTTAATAGTTCACTTAAATTTGCTGTGGATTTGTAGTGACTTTATGACTTTACATCAATTGACTGTCACTGTTTTCTCCATTTTTTAGTGTAAAACTAAAGTGAATGAATGAGGGTGGGTTGGACTAAATGATCTTTCCCTTCCAGCCCCTGACCATCTGTGATTCTGTGAATAAGCTGAGATTATTAATCATTTTAAAATAGTGTATGAACCTTTTATGAAAAACAGCTTATAGAATATATTAGTATCATGACAACCTTTAGAGAAGAATATTGTCTAACAGGCCATTGTCTTAATAATAACAATAGATTTCAGAACTAGTAAAAAATCATGCAGATGTGTTAGGGAAGCAAAATTTTAGGTTTGAAATGACAGCCACATTATTACCTGCAAATCTTTATGGTTAACAGACACTACCTTGTCAGGATCTCTGCAGTAGCAAAAAACCTCACTGGTTGTATGTAGTGTTTTCAAATCTGCCCTCAACAGATTGATTTCAGACCTGTAGGCATGAGAAGACATTGGTGAGTGGCTTTTTCTTTGCTCAAACTGTTGGTGAAAAAATAAACAATTGAAAGAAGCAGAGATTAGCTCCCATTCCTTCCTGTTATTAAACAAGTGAAAAATTAAACAGTTTGAATTCTTAAGAGTTATTTTCAGATAGGAGATATGACATTACATGTACAACACTTACTAAAAAAATCTTAGAGCAACACTTTCATCTTCTGTGTCTGCCTTCCACTGGTTTCAAGTTGAGATATTCTCAAGTTTCATTCACTACACTGAGACTTGAAAGTTTTTCACAACATAAGAAATCCTTGGAAGGTGATTTCAGTAAGGCCATTATTTTTATTTGGTGAGAACATGAATTTTTTGATTACCTTGACATTTTTGCTGCAACACAGTTTAGGTGAAGTTACCTTTAAAACAAAAGAAAAAATACAGTAATGCAGCTCACAGTGGTAAACAGGAAGACAGAGGCTTATGACTTTGTTTAACCAATAATGAAAAATAAAATACCTCTATTTAGTGGCACTACATGTAAAGTTCTGAAGATAGTTCTAGGTAAACCATCGTTTGGGATGAACATCATACAGACTGGTTTAGGCTGGTTTCTGAAAAGCCAAATTTGCAGCAATTATGTAAGGCAGAAGCTGATTTCTGCCTACTTCATCTCCAGTTCCATTTTAGCCATTTGGTTCTATACCTTGCTGTTCATAATCAGCTCAGTTCACTGAGCCACGGTCCTTGGCATTCCTTAGTTGATCAGGCTTCACAGATTTAAAACCACCACCAATGACAAAAAAAAACCCCAAACACACAAAACCCAACCAAAAATAACAACCCCCTCACACACACATCCCAGATACATTTGCATTGGTGGCATACCATTTCTTGTAGGGTTTTTGAAGGCACATTTGCCCCGTATTAGCACAGGCACCAATCTATAATTCAAAGGAAATGATCAATGAGTGCTTTCTTAGCAATCATCAGTTTCAACTCCTCAGTAAATCCCCAGGTTAATTGCTGAAATCTAGCACTACATGTGTAGGGTAAGAATAGTGTGGTGTTGTTTGTCATTTGTGGCAGTCTGAGTGTCAGTTTGGTAATATTTGTGAACAAACACTCACTAATGTTTTTGCACAGAACGTAAATACTCTCTAACTTTGTTTCTTTTGACAGGATAATTGAAGCTATCTGCATAGGCTGGTTCACTGCAGAGTGCATTGTGAGGTTCATCGTCTCCAAAAACAAGTGTGAGTTTGTCAGAAGACCTCTCAACATCATTGATTTACTGGCAATTACTCCTTACTACATCTCTGTGCTCATGACAGTTTTCACAGGGGAAAATTCGCAGCTTCAGAGGGCTGGAGTCACCTTGAGGGTTTTAAGAATGATGAGGATTTTTTGGGTGATTAAACTGGCTCGTCATTTCATTGGCCTTCAAACACTTGGTCTGACTCTGAAGCGTTGTTACAGAGAGATGGTGATGCTGCTTGTCTTTATCTGTGTTGCTATGGCAATTTTCAGTGCACTTTCCCAGCTTCTTGAAAATGGGCTGGACTTGGGAACAAAGAATAAGGATTATGCCAGCATTCCTGCTGCTTGCTGGTGGGTAATCATCTCGATGACCACGGTTGGTTATGGGGACATGTGTCCCATCACTGTACCAGGAAGGATTCTTGGGGGAATTTGTGTGGTCAGTGGTATCGTTTTATTGGCCTTGCCAATCACTTTCATTTATCACAGCTTTGTGCAGTGCTACCATGAGCTCAAGTTCAGATCTGCTAGGTACAGTAGAAGCCTCTCTGCTGAGTTCTTAAATTGACCAGACTTGCATTCTGTTGTAGTTCCTTGCTAAGCTTTGTCTTAGAAGAGAATGGTGGAAGGTCCCTCGGCGTGTCCTCCTTGACTGGATGGTCCAGTGGAACAACATTGTCGCCAGGCTGGAGAAAGCCCGTCACCATTCAGCCAGGAAGGATGGCCATCTGCCTTAGGCACCTTGCAGGGAGAGGGGGTGATGGTTTCAAATTGGAGAGAACAAAAATTAACAAAAGAGGACTCGGAAATCTTCACCCAGACCAGTTTGCTCTTCAGTTTGCCTTCCCATACAAAAGCAGAACAAAGAACAGGCTCCAATGTCATTCCCAGAGTTATATTCTAGACCATTCCAGGCAACGTGTAGCAGAAGTTCTTAAAATATTTCAGTATCTGAATGCTTTGATAACTTCTTGCCTGGAGTATCTCCATTTTTAACTCAGATAACCAAATTAGATACTGAAGGGGAATCATTGCTGCTTTTGAGCTTTGCAACAGAGTAGAGCTGGTTCTGTAACTCAGGAAGGTGAAGAATAGAGGTCTGTAGGGCAAAAATGTCTTGAGGCCTGATTCTGATCTTTGATGAAGCACACAAATCTTCTGTAAAACCACTGAAGTCTGAGGCATTGCTCTGAGTTTGATAATTCAAAGAAATGCACCTCTGAATGCACTAGTGAGGACTTCCTCAGCCACAATGAATTTGTTCTCTGTAACCAAATTGTTAGTAAAAGCAGGTGTTACACTTCATAATGATCAGCAGAAAATGTGAGGCATTAATAAATATATTTTCTGGTGGCTTAGTGGAGGAGCTTACCAAATTGTAAGTACATTCAGCTCAAATCCATCCATGAAGTTCCATACTTATAAGACTAGATTTCCACCCCACCCCCTCCATTTAATTAAGCAAATACAGTGAAAGTTCTCCAAGAGAAACTCAAGATTCCATCACTTGCCACAGCCTAGAGAAGGCACTAGAAAACAAGAGTAGCTGCTCCCTGCCAGATGAGACTCCCTACAACTTTCAATTCTGCAACCCTTACTGAAGGATACATCTTATTTTAATGGAAGGTTAAAAACAACTGCCCAGAGCTTACCAAAGAAAGTAAAATACAGAAGTGTGAGTTGGCAAAATTAGACATTCTCCAATGTAACTAGAAAATTAAAAAGCATCAGGTTAGGTTCACTACATTTCTTGTGTATTTAGAATAATTCTGAAAGGCTGCTTGTGTAGGAATTTGCAGGTAGAGTCTAAAACACATCAAGGTACAGCTTTACAAATCTGTGTACCAATTAACACCAGCCGGGAGCTTTCTTACCAACATGGAAGTTCACAGTCATCATCACAGTTGAATTTGGTGTGCTTGCCTGAAAATACTGCATCTATTATTACTGTGCTGTAGGAAGTATATTTTATATATGTATTTGTTAAAAGCTTTAGAAGTAAAATGAGTAACACCTAGAAAACACATCTCTGGAATTGCTCACTCAAATAAAAGTACCACAGGAGTCAGTAACTAGTAATACTGAAGGCTCTACCCTGAGACCAAAAAAAAATTATCATTTTAAATTAGTCTTAAGACAGTTTTAAGTAGTCTTAAAAAAAAAAAAAAAAAAAAAAAAAGAGTTACATGGCAAATATGAATGATCTGAAAACCTGAAAAAAAATTTAGTACCTTCTGACAGACAAGCTTGACTTTTCCTTCCATAGTTTTTCAAGACTACATTAACATTACAACCATAAATCTGTTTCTTGCCACTGGCACATTCTGGTGTTGAGAAGGTTAGCTCTGTAGTTCCCTGTGCTACATTTATGCCTTTTATAGCAGATTCATGTTGTTCAGAAAATAGCTCCAGCTTTCCATGGAGAGGTGAACATGAGATAAGCAAAAATTTCATTCTTAGGTGAGATTCACAGCTGATATTAGTTAGGCAAGTTGTGACTTCAGAGACATTTAGATGTTTTACACCAGCAGAGATGCTGGCTCTGTAATCCTGCATGTGTACCTATATATATATCCTGCATATATTATATATTATAGTCAGTTCAGTTTTTTTTTTCCTTTTATTTTTCTCCTCACAAAAAAAATTCCTTCTTGACAAAACTGTATTTCAGACTTTAATCCAAACACAGCTGTTGGAAAAAATGACATTTTCATCTTCTAATGAAAAGTTTATTTTGACAGTATTGAAAAAATTTTCAAGGAGAAATATATTTTTTTTTTCCTAATTCTGCTCCTATTTTTGTTTCCCCATTAAAAATAGGTTAAAAAAACCCCCACCTTAGTCCTACACATTTTCATATGCTGTTTTTAACACTTGGGAAAAGTACTACATTTCATAAAACTTACCTTGTCTTTTGTCCATGGATTGTATTTAACCAAACCAATAATCTGAGATATAAGCCTCCTCCCACAAAACACCCAAACCATCATCACAATGACAATAGTTTGAAATCCAGACAGAATAAGAATATACTGTAAAGCATCTTGCCATCTTGACTTCAAGACAAAATACATTTCAGCACCACCTAGAAATCTAATCTATAGGTGACCATACAAAGGAAAAAGTATAAATTAATGCACATTCTAATTTGTTCATACAATCTGCACCATGAGTCATTTTGAACTAGCAATTAAAGATAAGAAGTTTACAAATACCCAGGCTATGTGGTGTACAAACAAAATGTATGATTATTTAAAAGGGTTTTCCAGCTAAAGAATCATTTCCCAGTGTAAAAAAAAAAATCTCATGAAAATGGTTGTGTAAGGGAGCAAGTCTGTGAAGATTGTCTTAATTTTTTTTCTTAAAAATTTATGTTCACTTTTTATGTGGCAAAATGTGAACAGAATGACCTCATGTATTTTAAAATTTGAGTTATGAAATATTTTTAAATTGTTCTATATAAGCCCACAAAGGAGAGAAAATGGGGTGGGATTTTTTTTTTTTGCTTTTTTATTGTTGTATGGTTATCAGTGTGTAGACTTTAGTTTCCTTAGAAACCAGTTGAAGAAACAAGTTGAAGTAACATGATGTCAATGGTAGTCTTAAACCAGAATTTATATGAAATAAATAGGGTTCCTGAATTTTAGTAATAGGTGTGTTAATAATACATTATATACTAGGGTCAATCCTTAGCACTGACCTATTAGGAACTATATATTGACTGCCATCCTTCAGGATACTGCTACTTAAATGAAGTAGATCATTAATGAAATTACTGGAATGGAAAGCTGTCTAGAGTACATTTTCTAAAGGTCTGTGTGAAGCAGCATCACAGAAATTCCATGGAATGGAGGAATATCATTTCCCTTGACTTGTAAACAACATTGTCTTGATAATACCAAAAAAAAAAATTAAATAATAAAACTAACTGAGGGTTTTAAACAGTTTTGTCACCATAAGGATCAGCTATTTAAAATGAGTAGAACATATTTTACTGTACAATGGTTTATCCAGCTATACAGAAGGAAGATAAAAATTCTGTTAATGTAAGATTTTTATCTTGATACCCCCACATTTAAATGGAAAAGTACTGGGTTTTCATCTCATGTATGCAGTTTGTGCCCATAAAGGACTAAGCCTTCAGCTTTTGTAGCATTCAACCCTCATGTTTCAAAATAAAACTGAAGCCTTTTTGGGTTCAAAACACTTGTCTCTTCCTTTCTGAGTAACAGCTACAAAAATCTTACCAGATCTGAAGGTGTGCCAGGAGGTGGATGCACATACCAGCCAGCTGAATTCAGCAGCCACTCTAGCCACTTTCCCAATGAACAAGGGCTGCTGGGCTCTGCATTTTATCACACCTAAGAGGTTCAGGATAAAAGAAGTGATTAAAGTTTGATCATTTGAAATACCTTGAAAATTTTAGAATTATCCTTTCAAATGAGCTTCTAAGGAGACATTTGCTGGAAAATTATGCTATGTATAGCAAAAAAAAAAAAAAAAAAAAAGATTATATAATGGTTTGGGGTTTTTTTTCCCACTATGATTTTTAAAAAAGGAAAATTTCCTTCCATTTTCTGTTACTTGTTTGTAAAAGCAAACATGCAGGTCAGCATATGTGATGTTAAACTTGCTACATAAAACAGATCCCTTTTGAAAATCAGTAGACTTAGAAATGTCTTCCAGCTTTGCTAGAGCTGTAACAGTTCATTTTAGCTGAAGAGCTCTCCCAGCCAGTGTGGAAGAAACAACACAATGCTGGTTTTATAGTGAAAAATTAATACCATGTATGGCCTGAGAAGTGCAACACAAAGCAGGGAGTATCTTTTGCAGATTGACAGGAGAGGTTAAGCATCAAGAAGGCTGCACAGTGAACAACCAAGACTCACAATCTGCTTGACAAAATATTTAAGAGCCACAGAAGAGTATAAATCTCTGTTTAAATTAATAAAATGTGAATGTTTGCAACTGCACATTGTAGACTCCTTGATTCTTTGCAAACACAAAGGTTTATAATTTTATAGAACATTAATTTTATATTTTGTTTGCTTATCTGTAAAGAAAAATGTATACAATAATTTGAAAAGGTAAAAAATGTGTTTTTTTGATGTGAATACAGTTAAGACACATAAAATCACATAATAAAATTTCCTGGTATTGTTCCTATACTTCACAAACTACTGGTCAAAACAAATGTTCATAGTGTTCTTTTTAACAACTGTATTATCTGGCTATTCATATTGGTGTTATATCTCAGCAAAAACAGTTTTCCTTTAACAACTTTTGGCTACCAAGAAGTCTGCCATTTAGAACCTAGGAGTTTCACTCAATAGAAAATTTGATTATTTGATCCAGAAATTATTCTGAGACAAAAAAAATAAAGTTAAACCTGCACAGGGTTATTCTTCAGCAACCAAATATATATTATAATTATGGACAACATGACTTTCAAAACAAAATGAAAAAGCAGCTGTGTAACACATACATTATTCCTCAGGGATTATTTTTAGGAATAAATCTGAAAAAAAAAAAGAAAAGAAAAAGATTTATTTCATTTGGTTTCAAGTTCACTGAAAAGGATTTATATTAAAAAAGCCCCAAACATCAACATAGTGTTCATTGAGGAATTTCAAAACCCAGTTTCACCAATACAATGCCTGTGTTATTATGAACAGATCTGAGACACTCTGATGATTCTTTAAATGCAGCCACTTCAAAAGTAATTCCAAAAATAATCACAACTAATGTTCTTTTAAAAAAAGTTTGAATATTTTAAGAGATCACTGAATTATGAACTATTCTGGCACCAGCCCACTGCATTATGATGAAAATGAACAGACTTCGTTTAGAAATCAGGAGCATTTTTACTTCTCTTATTTATTAGTTTTAGAAGTTTTAGATAAAATCAATCAGTGCAGAAATGAAGCAGGTGTTCACACAGTCATAGAATTTAGAAGTGGTTTTATAAAAGAACTTCTAAAATATTTTGGAACAGAAGGGGCTTTTAATATTTTAATGCTGTTATTATTTTACAGATATGCTTAGCACTTACACCTCCTAGAAATCTGAGATGTAACTGTAAATACACAGAACTCCTCCAAATAAGAACAATTCTTGCTGTCCTGGGGAACATTTTGCACACAATTTGCCATAAGAATAAATAAATAATAAAAAAACAAACAGTAAAGAGGTTCATTAAAATCTAGGAAATACAGAAGTTCAAATTTGGAATTAATACAGTGTTGTTCCCAAAAACAAAGTAATCCAAGACCAAAACAAGAATCAAAAGCTGTATTCAGACAACAGTAGAAGCAGACAACATGGCATTTCTCTGCAGCATGAGCCTAGGCTTGTCTATTGAGCCTCACCTATTTTTAGGTAGTGAATGTTCAAATACAGTATTTTTTTTTCCCCCTCTTCAATTTAGAGAGGCTCCCAGAGAATGGAGTATTTAGAAAGTCTTTTCTACATCACTAAAGGCCTTGTAAGCTGCACTGGCTGTGCCAAGACAGCACAGCCTCTAACCATGACTTCTATTGTTAGGGTTTCATATTTGAACTTGATGTGATTTGATGGGCTACTATGAATGATGAAAATTAGGGCCATATATTAGAATAGCATCTTGAATCCTTGATGCAATAGAAAAAACAATGTCAACAGTCTGTTCACTAAGTATGATGATACAGAAGACCACTGAAAAGCATCAGTAACAAAATCACTTAGATTAACAAATAAATGTACAAAATTAACAAATAAATGCATGGATTCCTGCCAGAGATTCTTGCTTATAACTTTCAAGTTTCTATTAATTCTTTGAATATCCCTGCCTTTGTGTGCACTGTACTTAGGCTGTACCTGTTGGATCCTTTGATATAAACCAAGCCTAAAGGTCACAGCAGCTTTTTCATCTCCATTGACTCAAAAGACTTAAACACATGTCTGAAGAGAAAAATCTTCAAAGAATTCAGGCAACCTGCAGCAAATAAAAGTTAGCTAAGATGGGTTTTGCTTTGTTTTAGAAAACACTATTTGCCATCTGTGTTACAGAAGGCAAAGTCTTGGATGCCAGGTTACCATCAACACCAGACTTAAGGACCATAAAGCTCACTTGCTTCCCTCTTCATAGCAGACTCTATCTTCAGCATGTCTGTCTTGTTTTCTTAGACCTTTCTTCTTCCACCTTATCCTCACTGCAAGAGCAGTAAGGGTGAATTAACATCCAGGGACTGAGGCTGCTGTCAGCTTTGCCTTCTCTTCATACAGACTGTCCCATTTGCACTTGAAATGCAGTTCAACTCCAGATTAGATAGTGAGAATAAATACCCATACATTTTTCTGTCTCAGTGTTCTCTCCTCCCCCACAGTAAATGTCATATATAATGGAAAGAAACAGTCATGCAAATCAAAGCTTTTACAAAGCAATACAAAATAGCCTAAATCATCCACCCCTTCATCTACAGTCTTATCCTGACATCTCACAGCCCATTCAAATCTACTTGCAACTCTGCAATAAAGATCACTTGTCTGCCTTTGGCCACCTACTCCTGCCAGCATGAGGGTGGCCCTGACAGCTGAACTGCCAACAGGATCTCAGTTACCAATTGTACTACTTGACTTTTTGGTGGATGATTTTAGATTGATGTTTCTACCAAGAAACAGTGAAGCAAACTGGCCAGGCTTGGACAGCACGTTGCCACTGGTCCACTGCCTCAAGCATATGAAGAGTCATGCTAGAAGCTGCAGCAACTGGTGGGCTTTCACTCTGGTATTAAAGATCCCAGTTTAAGAGCTGTAAGTGGCATTGTTACTTCTGTGCTGTGGGGATTTGTCCCTGCTTACAGTCCAGGATTGTCAAGTGAACTGAAAGAGCATTGCACGGAGCAGGTGGAAGACTAAGAAAAAAGGGAAATTGGGTAGAGGGATAGAAAGAGGCTAAAAATACTAAATCCAACAACAGAAGGCTCTGAGACAGTAATGAAATCCTTTCTAAGTGACTCACCAGAAACTAAAAACCTCTAATGTAGATCACTCTTGGACATGAAACACAATGGAACTTGGATCTCTGCTTTTGACTTTGCCAGACTTTTTCCACCCAACTCCTTTCCTCTTTGGATTTACCCTTTCCCTAGCTGCCCCATTTTCTTCCTGCCACCAGCAGGCTTCTGTGCTGGCACCAAATATTTTTGCAATTGCTGTGCCATGCCATCCTGCCTGTTTTTTTTCTGTCCTACTGTCATTTCTACAGGTACATGCATTTTGCCCCACGAGGAACTGTGCTAAAAAGCAGTTCCCCAACCCACTAATCCCTGGTACGCGTAACCCAACTGATCCCTGCCTACTTTGCTGAAAAGCTTCACCCATTTCTTTTGGGTTCCACACTGACAATAGCTTGCATTGCCAACATTTGTGATTTACTGTTTCCCTCTAAATGTTTTCTGAATGTGTCTGCTCACAGATGCAGTCTCTGCTCAGGAGAGTAAAAGAGAATCTGGCACTGCCTCATTCCATTCAGCATCACTTCCCTTCTTGTCATGTGCTAATGACTACCAAAAAGCATAAGGCATGCACATTAAGGGGATGCAGGGACTGAAGATTACAACTCAGAAGACACACAAAATCTTAAACCCTTCCCAGAATTCACATCTTTTCAGAGATGACTGCTGGAAGCTTCCACAACAATGTGTCAGCTCAGCGTGGAGGGCTCCTAAGCTCACCTTTAATCATAAAAACTGGTACACTAAACACAACCTTTTGCTGCTTACACAGGCTGAAGCTGTGGTCAGGTACAATTATCAGCCAACCCCTCGTGCTCTAAGGTGCAATAACAGTAACATGCAGCAAATGCTGCTGTGTTCAGGTCCACAGCTTGGGCTCCCAAGCCACATCTTTATCCATTTTCTCCTACTATTTTAAGGCAGGATATACTACAAACAATACTTCCTAATTTGCTGTTAAAAAGAGCATGAAACAAAAGCTCAGCTAAAGCACCATAAACTGCCCTGGAGACTAGAGGAAGAAGATGAGCACTGCAGCATTTGGTTAGGCATTTTCACTGCTCAAAGGAGAGATACAAATTTCCTGAATCAAAAGATACTCAGTTTGAATGTTACAGGAAAATTGTGTAAGTCCATTGTAGAAACCTGCAGTTAGTTACAGGTAGTCAGAAATAACCCATAAGCTCTCCAACAGATCTTATTTCCTCCTCATCTATCCAATACATGAGTCATGTTGCACGATTTGGTTTTTGTTTTAACCAGGTTTTATTTTCAAGGCTGCAATCACCCAAAAAGGAAGGAAAGGGAACACACATAGGTATTGTTCCAAATTTCAAATTGATTTGTGTGTGAATCAAAATCAGCTCTTAGATTACACTGAAAACCTATGGGACCTTAGTAAAATCTTTCTAATAGCATTTGGGGAATGTTTCCCATGTCTCTACCCATAAAACTTTCCTGTGAGGTAGATTTCACTTTCTGTAAGGTAGATCTCACTCCTAATTCATTTCTTCCTGAAGCACTACATGTATGATACTATAATTCAATAATTTAATGAAAGCAAAGAACAAACTTGGAGTAATTAATCTACCATTATTCTAGTGTCATCTCTACACCATCAGGCAAGTGTTTAGCCAATGCTAAGAAGCTTGAGTTTGTAGGTTCAAATTATCTTAACCTGAAACTTTCTGTCTGATGGCAGTTGGATCTGGGACAAGCAATTTAATAGTCAAAGCAGTGCCTCCAGTAATTCTGAGGATGGGGAGAAGCCAGTTTCCATTTTGCCTTTGAACAGGAAACAACAAATACTGTAGTCTAAATGAAATGGGTATCCTTCAGGAAACCATAATAACATCAGATCCATGCTGCACAATGTAAAAAAATAGCTATATTGGGGAGGGGAAACAATCAAGAGGACACAAAGTAAGAAGCAAATAAAATGATGGTGCCAAAACTCCACTTCCACACCCCCTCACCACTCCTTGTCAGTTCTCTCAGGCTGCAGTATAGCATATAGCACTTTTAAATCAACATGCCTGCCCTACCAATGGTACTGCAAACTCTGATACTACACAGGGAAACAGAACTCAGTTTTTCCCATTAAAAAAAACCAGGCTCCTATATATTGAGCCAAATGAAACTCTCCCTTAAATCAGAACCTACACAAGCCAAGGGAGCCAGATACAGTGAATTTTTTTTAGGAAGATCATTGTCAAAAGGCATTTTCAATAAATATGTTTACTCATGTTAAGTGTGGTCACCAACTGAATCTAGCCAAGCTCACACACCCACACTCCCACAGGTCACATCCTGCCTGGAAGGAGACTAGAAATAGAGCTGCAGAGCACAGTACCCCAGTCTAACTATAGGCTTTGTACGGCCATGTTTGCTCTGCCAAAGACAAGTTCCTACACAATGCAGAGGCAGATGTTGCAAGCAGCACTTACTTGGAGGGCTCCCTATTTCTGCAACTATCCAACCTTTAATGTGTGCAAGGACTTGGCTCAGGAACACTTCCTCTAAGATTTCCCTGCTGTTAACTGCACTCACACACTTCAGTCCTCTTCTGCAGAGCTGCTACTGAGCTTCCCTCTTCCTCTCACCCTGGACTTCATCACTGTTCTCCCACACTGCTACCTTAGCTTCTGAACTTCTTTCTCCTAGGCAGAGAAACACTGTGGTAAGAAGGTAGATAGTTCTTTCATCTGCTTGTTATCCCATTTTTACAGTGTCCCTATTCTGATGGCAGCAAGAAAGCACAGACAGATAAAAAACAGCTAACAGAATATTTTAAAAGGAAAAAAGAAAATATCATTTGTAATACAGCAAGACAAAGAGGAAATGCATAAAAAAAAACCCTGCCAGACTTCTTGAACCAGATCTGTTACACTATCACATGAAGAGGCAAAACCATAATAGTTATGTGCTCCTCTCATGTGTCAGTGAGACTATAGAATGCTGCAGAAAAGATAATTAGGAGAATGTCAGTTGTAAAGGCATCACAGGGTAACAGTTCCTACTGCTGGAAGAATACAATCCTAAAAAACAAATGTAGTCAAAACTATGCATTATTTGCCATGCAGGAGACACTAATCTCATGGCAGCAATCTATTTTTATGTAGCCTTTATGTGCTAAATGATTCATATTTTCTATGAGAAGGATTTCTCTAGTAATCAGACAGTTGACATTAGTATTACTATATTTAAGCATGGGTGATTTTTTTTATTTGTTTGGGTATTTTTAATCAGCCAAATAGAATCCTTTTAGAATGCAGCCTGCTGACAAATAATTTGGGTGAAGCTTTCTTAGTGATACTCAGAGTTCAGCCAGCTCTGAATGACTTCATCCCATGGTGCTACTTGGAAGAAGGTCATAGGGGTAGTAGCTGTGTATGGGATTCTTGGCATGCATCAGGATTTAGAAAATCCATCCTCATATCCCATCTTCCACAATTTTCCTGGTTGTGCCTACTGTGGGAAGCAGTGGATCCACGGAGACATTTCACTGGCAAACTGGGACATGACTCTTTGGCTCTGCATTCTGGGTATATCCTTAGCTAAAACACAATCAAAAGATTCTCCAAGACCTGCCTCGTGCTCTCACAAGGATGCTTAGATGTAGTGTGTTACTTAAGAATTATGAGCAAACAATGATCCTCTGGTGGAAGAACTGCTCTTATTCTTGTTTCTTTGTCCTGAACAGCATAGAGTCAGTGCACTCTATCAAACAGGATTGACTCAGTGTGTACCTATAGATCACTTTGCACCATGCTGAGGGTGGAGCTCTAACAATCCATTTATAACTTTTTCAGGAAATTGCAGCAGAAGTTTCCAACTTTTGAAATTTATTACCTGTGAGAATCATCACAAAAGTCATTGTGTGAAGTAAGACTTTGATCTATTCATGTTCCTTATATATCCTAGGGTGTGAGAGAGAAGTGGTAAAATGTGATCATGTGCTAAAACATGAGTAAACTGACAAACTCTAAAATCAAAATATGATTTTTTAACAGCTGTTGTTAATCCTGCATGTTCATTGACCATTGACTTCTCCAAGGAACTGTTAGACAGAGGCCAGTGTCAATGCTGGGAAAGTGTAAATTAAGACCAAACATAGCTGTACGGAAGTTCTGATACTCAAGATACATTTCAAAAGAGGGAAGGGTTATAAGCCATAGAAATAGGATTTAAAGATGACTTCCTCAAAAGTAGAATAAATAGGGCTTTTAGGTAATCAAGATTTTCCTGATAGACAACATTGATGTATTAATAGGATGAAAAATTTACCTTTGCTTCTGCAGTTTTAAAAAGAAAGGGGAAAAAAGCAAAGATAAAGCTGACAAGTACTGAAAACAATACTTAGTGTATATTCCTATAATGATATTTATATCAAAACATGGGAGGATAAAAGCATATTTCATTGCTAACCCAGCATCAACCATTACCTGCACAATTTCCATTCTGCTTTTACACAGGTAACTTCAGAGAAACTATCTGCAAAAAGAATAACTTATGGACCTGGAAAGCATTATTTAATCATTAGAATTTACAATAATTATATAATCAAATTTAAAATTCCTTCATTTACTTATTAATACTGTAACTGCATGAACATTAAAAAAAAAAAAACCCACACTAATTTTCAAGTATTGTTAAGTCTATCAAAGAAAAATCTCTTTGATGACAGAGTAGCAGTTGATTTCCAAGAATCATCTGTGCTGTATTCAGTACATATGGGCATTAAAACGCCAATAAATTCAGGTACAGATTTTAGAAGTAACTATTAATTTTCCTGTGCATAGACTTATATCTTTTGGTTGATAACATGATTGAAATAAAACATGTTTACAATGCCACAGTCTCTTCCATTAATAGAGTTTATGCTTAGTGACCATCCTGTAGTTTGGGGATTTGCATATATTTTGTACACAGATGCACAGACACAAAAAGCAAATATTAAGCAAATCCAATATAGTAGTCTTCAAAATGAGTACTGCATAAACAAAACATAAGTGCACACAGCAATTTCATGTTCTAAATCCACCCACACAGTTCTCAGCAATGCAAGAACAGAGCTGCATGGGCAGATTCACAGAATTCAAGTTACAGACATCTGTGCTGAAATAATGATCAGCATATGAAGATTTTGTTCATTAAGCAACAGAATAAAGTTTTGGGGTTTTAAAATTTATTTTAGCCTCAAAAAGAAAATAAATACCCCAAAATCACAACCACAAAAAAAACCCAACCCAAACAAACACACTAAACAAAACACAAAATCAACCAACCAAATAAAAAAACAGAGTACTCTTGATTCTTTCCTTCACTCCCAGAAATACCCTCATCTTGTATTGTAATCTTAGTGGTAGTCCAGGAAAAAGCCATGATAAACTAACATGTATGAAATCAGTCACCTTAATCTGCAAACCAGAATAGATTAAACTGCAAACCAAGTTTCTTCCTTTAAAGGAAAGGCTTTATGATATTCTGATTTTACTTTCCTTTTCACAGAATGCTCCTGTGTTACAAGAACAACAGCAGAGGCTTCACTTGTAACTGCAATTTTATTCATGTCAACCTCCCATGCATCTCTCTTACAAGATAAACATTCCCCATCTCCAATTTTGTAAAAGAAAACAGGAGAGATGGCCCCCAGGTTTTGTTTCAACAGCTGTAGCAGTAAAGTTTCACATCTTACTTTTAAACCTCATTACTTCAATTGATTAGCTGAAAAAGGAGATAAATTTGTACCTTTTCCACAGCCTTCTCAGAGCTCCAGGACATGAACCTTTTCCTTTCTGTGGCTTTCTGTCAATACTGACTGAGTTTTCAAGAACCTGATTCAAGAACATCAATGGAGTAAGAATTAGTTACACAATGGCATTACCTCCATGCTTGACCTGCTACAGAACCTGTGCTCTTCTGGGATTACAGCACATATTGATAGGGGGGAAAAAAACAGGTAGAAGAGTAAGATACAAACCAGCTTTAGTAAGTGAGCTTGCCATGCATGCCTATTTCATCTGGCAAATGCTGAATGAGCTGAAAGAGGAGGTGATATATTGCATGTGCAGACACATACACCCAAGGGAGGTTCCAGAGTGGTTATGAAACCAGATCCCATGGATTTCAGTAGGTCAGGACCATTACCACACAAACTTAAGCCATGATTCACAGAATTCCACTCTAAGAGAACATACATACCCCATCTTCAGGGTCTTCAGGTCCATTACAGGCAGATTCACAAACACAATTTCTAGTTGTTTGTTGGTTTTTTTCTCATAAACAAGTAGAATCCTGATCAGCACATTCTTTTCTACCATAAATCATGCAGCATATGTTCCAGTTCATTAATGCTGCCTAGCCTTGAAAACTACAGGGATTTCACAACTCCTCCTGTAACATTTACAAAATATTTCCATAAATTTCCTACTTACTGAGCAAATAACATATCCTCTCCAGTTAATGTTCCTAACACAGCCAGAATATCAACACAGAGTATCATGTACAGAGCATCCACCTGGTTTTCTCAGCAAGAGGACAGCAGAGACAGATTTGAAGTGGATCTAAAGTCTCACCAAGAAGCAAACCTGCCTCCAATGCAACAGGCACAGATCAGAACTGGTGCAGCAAGGACTTGTTTCTGGCTCACAGCTCTACTTTCAGAAACAAATGGGCACACAGGGGCTTTCCTTGTTAGTGAACCTCTATAGGACTTGTCTGTTCAGAAGGGGAGAAATCTAAGAAGACTGAAAGCTCCATTTTGCTGCTACCAAACTCAAACTCTTCATAAGACGTTACACAGGTGGGTTAAGAAATCCTTTAATACATAATTTTATATGGGTAATTTACTTGCTAAAACAGCTCCTATTAATAGATCATCCCCCAGTTTATAAGCAAAGTACATTTGCATAGTTTTCCCTCACAGCATGACCACAAATCCTTTTCTAGCAAGCACATCTGCTCGAACCAGTGCAGATCACTATGATGAAACAGCCAAAAATCAACTTTTAAATTCAGCCTCAGTACGTTTCATCTCAACCACCAGGAGGCAACACACAAGGTGAACTCCCAACAACGAACTAGTCCTGTCAAGCTCACTAAGGGCACGATGCTCTGGGTTACTAACAAGAGTATCTCAGTTACCAACGACCCAGGATGCGCTCAGGAGCCACTGAAGCTGCAGAAGCTCCATCCCTAATGGGCGTCTAGTGGCCGGACCTCTCAGGAAGATTCCATTCAGCACAACCAGCATCGTAGCACATACCCTTAGCTCATAACGCCAATTTCATTTACCAAAAAGCCCTGTTTTATGAAAGAAAAAAATAGATGTCAGGTGTTTTCATGAATCACTCTATAGCGTAGAGACAGAGATTAAGTCCCGGGCAACAAACCCGCTGCCCTGGGTCAAATTATATCTCAACACAGACACTTGAAACCAAGTTCCCAACACCTCGCGCCGGGCAGCTGAAGGCGGGAGCCCCCGGAGGGGAAAAACGGG
>JANHGL010009328.1:7431-33163 GCA_024611195.1 Ceyx melanurus | reverse complement strand
CCCAGAGAGGTGGTGGCTGCCCCATCCCTGGCACCATCCCAGGGGAGGTTGTTTGGGCTCTGAGCACCCTGCTCTGGCTGCAGATGTCCCTGCTCCCTGCAGGAGAACAACAGAAGTTGTTTTCCCAGAATCCAGACTTAGGAAATACCTGGAAATACCAGCTGAGTGTTCAAGGGGTTGGACTAGATGCCTCCAGCAGAACCCTCCCACCCTAGCTACTCAAACTCTGGGGGGGAAAAAAGAAATCCATGACTACCTGCTAAGCACTTTGCATTGAAGCTTTAAAAATGACAGAAAAGAGACTATTTATTAACATTCTTGAGCAATTTCCTTCCTCTCCCAGCTAGCAGCTCTAGGAAAGGGGGGAAGCAGTGCTCACAGAGCCTTCCAGAGTGCAATTGAACATATCACACAGCCTACTGCAGAATTACAATCAAACCCTCTGGAGAGGTTACCAATTCACATTGTGTAAGCTATTTGTAGCTACTCAGTCTTAAATAAAACCCACTGAGGCTAGAACTGTGATACAGCTAAGAAAAAATAACTAAATAACCTGACAAAAGCCAGTGCAGCTGATTGTGCAGCTTGCACATCAACACATCCTGCAGGTAGGACCTGCAAGTGATTGATGGAGGAAATCAAACCATCAAACCAATCAAACCCCAGCACCCAAAGCATGTGCTGCTTCAGGGGGTGCTGTGCAGCTGGTGGTCATGCACACCCCTGCACAGCCCTCACCACTCCTGGCAGCTCCAGGTTCCCCCCCTGGGAAGCTTCCCACAGCTGCTGGGCTGCCTGCATCCAGCTCACGGGTGTTGGATGGGGCACCACGCTTTTTTTAGCTTCACCTCTAATAAACAAAAGTATGGGAAAACAGACATGATTGCTCTTTTTTGGCAGTTACCCAGCAGTTCCATTGCATCGTCCTCATTGTCAATATCCTCCTCGGTCACGGACGGGGCTGTGCTCTGAGCAGAGTCAAAGGAGTCCTGAGAAAGCATGGCAGCCAGCAGTTTCTTATGTTGCTGCTGTTGTTGCTTTAGTCCTTTGGTCTTTGGCTCCATTTTTAAGCTGTGAGGGAGGAAAGCACAACTTTCTCTTACTGGGGCTCTCTACAGAACACGTTCCTGTCACACATTTCTCCCTGCAGCCCATGCTCCTCCAGGTCTGCAGGGTCACACACAAACCAGCTCATGATGCTCATTCACTGTCTCAGTTTAGGGTTTCAGTTCCTGTCCAGAGTTGTGATATAATAATGGGAATAAGATCATAATTAATAATGGGAATAAGATCATAATTAATAATGGGAATAAGATCATAATTAATAATGGGAATAAGATCATAATAATGGGAATAATTAATGTACTAATGGGAATACTATACTAATGGGAATACTATACTAATGGGAATACTATACTAATGGGAATACTATACTAATGGGAATTTTCTTGATTGATGGATATGAATCCAGTCTAAGCTACATCTCCAGCAGGTGATCAGTGGCTAATCAGCATGGCCAAGGCATTGCTCACACAGCAACAGAGCAGGCTGCAAAGAACTGCTCCCTTCAGAGGTTAGCACAGCCCCAGAGGATGAAAGACTTCACAGCTACCACAGTTCTCATGGTTTGCTGACTTGTGTCCCTAAGTCACAGCTAACTGAACTGCTCAGAAGTCAGCAGAAGAGGCTAAGACTGCAGCCAGCAGCTGCCGATTCCTTTCACAGCAGTTTGGTGCCCCACTGAGTGCACCAGCAACACCTCAGGCTGTCCTACAGCCTGCTGCAGGGGGGCAGATGTGTTGCAGAGGTATGAAATGTCATCAGTGAGAGTTTCCTCTGCAAAGAGAAACACCAACAAGGCAAAGAGGACCTTGGAGATGCAGAACAGGCTTTGAGTTTAGGACATCAGGTTATGGATGGGGCCTCTGCAAGCTCTAGTTCACTGCAGGCTCTAAGAAACAAGAGCATCACATTAAAATAATCACTCAAATTCACCCCTGTGAATCACTTCACTACTAATGCAGCTACCTGAGGCTGGCTGCACCACCCTTCCCAGTCAGAGCAGTAGTGAAACCTGGTTTTTCACCTGCTCCCAGCTAATTCCCCCTCTCTTTTTCAGTACCTGGGCCTGGCTTTCAGATAGATAAAACCTGCTGGTGGTGGCTGGGCAGGAACATCTGGTGTTGAGAAGGAAACTGGGGTTCTTTCCTGCTGCCCAGAATGGAGCAAAAAGTGAGGCTCGTGGGTGCAAAGACAGAAAAATCAGAGAACTCTCAGCTTCTGAAATGTCACATGTTGTATATCATCTATAATATATATACAGACTAAATATTAATAGCATCCCTTGCCACCAAACAGAAAAAAGCTGTGTACACAGCTGTGAACACATCACAGTGAGACGGAGCTGGATGATGCTGGTGGTGATTCCTCTACCAGTGACCTGGCAGTGCCTAGTCCTCTGGGTATTTGTTAGTCTTTATTTACCTTTAATAACTTTATTATTTATCTAATAATGGGACAATTGCAGTTTTCAGTTTCCTGTGTCTATGCAGTAACTGAAGATTAGGATTAGTTTTGGGAGTTTGCTGCCTTATCACATAAATCCTGATAATAATTGACCAATAAACTGTCACTTTTTATAAAAAAAGTGATGCTAAATCCTATTTTAGAAGATAACATTGGACACATTTAATGTGAATTTCAAATTTCTCCCTCCTCTTTCAGTTGGCAGGTAAAAATGCAACTGAATTATTTTAGGGTGCATTAACTACAAAGCAGACTAATGAAATATCCAGGAGGTAGCCAAAAATTCTTTAAACTGATAACAGCTTCACTCTTCTGAGAGTTCCATTTATCTAATAAACTCCATATACTCCCACTGCTTTGGGATGTACCTGTTACATGCTACATTAAAACTAAATTATTACTACCTATATCACTTGTGCATTTAGTGTATAGTCAATTCCCATTTCTGCTAATAGCACTTTAATTCCCAGTAACATGGAACTGGACCTTGAAGAAATTGCTTGATATTAATGAGCTATTATTAAACTCTCAGATTAATCTTGATCAATACAGGTCTTTTAAGCTTCCACATGTAAGTGGCATCGATTTCAGTATCACCACTGTCCTGGAAGCTCTGCAGCTCTGTGACAGCTTTGCAGGACTGCAAACACGACTCCTATAAATGCCTTACAAAATGGTAATGGAGCACAGAATTATCCCAGACACAAACTCGGTCATCCAACTGTAAATCCATATGCTGCCTGTGATTTAGTGGTGATTAATTCCCCCTGAAAATCAGTGTTCCTGCTTAATGGTACATATTTCCAACAGGTCTTCAGAACTTGCTGCACCTAAAACTAGAGGCATGGCTGTCTCATGAGTCTTTCCTGGCATCAAATATTCCACAATTCCCTTACTGCATATGCAAGGCAATGTGATTTTGCCATGATACTCACCAACTCTTCTCCAGTACTACTCTCAAAGACATTAATTACAGCATTAGTCTGGTTTCTCACAGCTTGTACCACCCTCTAGAGAGGGAAAAACACACTGCTTTGAATCATCTTTGTTACTCAGAACTAAACCTCTCTGCTCCCTTCTGGAGATGTGATGAGATGTTTATTTCTGCTCCTTCCCATCCAGAGGGACATGACACCCTCACTTTGCTCTGCAACCTGGAACAGATCCTTATTCAGTGGCCTTAGAGAATAAGGAGAAAAACAACCACCCTCAGGTCCTGCTAACTGAGCTGCAGTGCCAGTTGCTGACCCCATTACACACTGGAGTCACCCAGTGCCTGAGCTCTGCTGGTTCCAGTCCATCACCTGGCTGAGGCATCACCACCAGACACTGCTGCTTCTTGGAGACAGCAGTACCTGCAGATCCCCTCACAACAACCTAACCAAAAGAAAGAAGCACTCGGGGGCAACACTCATTTCCCAGGTAAGGAAGGCAGCCTGGAGGAGCACAGCAAGTGCCAGACCAGTTTCCTTGTCACAGGGAGGGGAATTCCAGTGTAGAAGGCATATGGAGGAAGGAATACCTTAGGGGTTTTCAGAGGGAATGCAGAGAGCTTCTGCCTTCTTAAAAAAAAAGAAGGAAAAGGTGCCTGCTGCAGTCAGAGAGCTAAATTCCCAGCAGCAAGACAACAAGCTGAGGGAGGGTATTTAAGGCAGTCGACAGAGGCAGTGCACAGGCTCTGTGCTTAAATAAAAACGTATGACTCCCTTCTAAAGAAAGGCTGGGAATACTTCCCTGCCTGTGATAAACAGGTACCTTCAGAATGACAGAAAATGGACTCCTTGTAAAAAGGAGATCTGTGCTGTGTAGCTGAAGCACATTAGGAGACTCGCCCACCCTCAGCCGGGCGCAGGCAGCCCTCAGAAGAGATTTACTGCAGGGAACACAAGTTTCTCTCTGAGAAAAGAATTGTGATTAACACCACGATGCCAAGTGTAAGAACTGAAGATGAATTTGGAAAGCCCTGTTAAAAATATACACGGATCCCGTTTTGCTTCTCTATCCTTCCTTTAGATGAGAAATGAAATCAGATTCACCCCTGAAGTGTCAAGAAAATGAACAAACAGCTCCAACCGCCCACGGCACGACAGAAGGGTCTGGAGTGCCTGAATGAAGCTACACACCCCACCAGCAGCACACAAGGGACCCCCAGCCACACGAACCCACGGGAATCAACCCATGGGATTGCAAATGAGCACAAAGCCAAGCAGACGTGCGAGAAGAAACCAGTCACACTGCTCACACCTCCCCCTTCTTCCCCCACACCACGGCGGGGGGGAGCCGAGAAGCCCTGCACGCTGCTGTCACAAACGGGGTGAAGCAGCCAGCTCTGCCCCACCCAAGTGGAAAGGCCCTGGGCTGCAGCCAAAGCCCACCTGCCTCCTGGGCTGCTGCTGTCCTCGCTGTCCCACTGCTCGTTCTTGCTCCTGGGGACTGGGGGCTGCAGCATCTCGGCAGCCAGCGGGTCTGCGTCGTTCTCCTCTCGGCCTGCCCACTCCCCGATCACCCGCGGCCTGAGCAGGGGGGGGTTAAATCCTGCTGTGTCCTGGGGGAACAGAGAACAAACACTGAGCTGCTGCTCCTCAGCCACGCACACACGTGAAGAGGCAAAGAGAAGCAGAACACGAAAGCACTCATCAAACAAGCAGGAGACAGCATCGTTTCAGAGAAAACTACCCCAGAAACAACCACAAACTGGAAACGGTTCCCAGCAACAAAACTCCAAGAGTTTGCCCGCCCCAATGCCCCAGATCTCTCCTGATGCTTCTTTGCAAAAGCAACTGTGGAAATCTGGGGTGGCGAGTGGAAAAATTCTGATTATTTTTGGCTTCTTTTCTTTTTTTTTTTTTTTCTAAAGGCACAGCCCTTAATGGTTGGACACGATGATCCCAAGGGTGTTTACCAACCTGGATGATTCTGTGATTAAAGCCAGCAAGGTGTTCTGCTAGGCAGCAGGTGAGCTCACCTGGATAAAGAACAGCCAGAGCAGAAGGCTGTTGCAGAGTAACAGCATCCATCACTCTTAATTTGCCTTATGAATTAATGCAAAACTAATAAATACATCTGCATGTGGCACTGTAAAGATAACCCTGCTGGGATTTACAGAAGGTTATCTTTCCCTCTGGAAAATGGCATTGACATTTTAAGGGCATTTCTGAAACCAGCACCTGGGTTTTTAACTGGGAGAAGATGCTGGGGAGGATCACAAGGAAGGAGTATTCAAAACACTAGTGATTATTTGCATCATTCTGTTAGGAATTTCGATTAAGGAAATAAATTAGGGGAAAAAAAAACACCCCACAACTTGAAATTCACCATGAATTCAGTGTTTTTTTCCCTAGGATTTTCTATTCATCTCAGAATTCCCTGAGCTTCCCAGGAAGGCCAACCACCCAAAGCAATTTACATCAAAAACCTCACATTACTTTAGGAAATGACACCCTTTGGTGCACAGCTTCTGCTCAGTGCTGAGGGAGACTCAATTCAGGGATGTATTTTATTCCCTCTGTGCTTCAGCCCTACAGTCTGAGGGGCACAAAGTGCCCCTTCCCACTTTCTTTCCTCACACACTGTCCTTGCAGCACCAGCTGCTCTCACACAGCTCCTGTGGCACCAAGGGAGGCAGAACCCCCACCTGATGGAAATGGGATGAAAAAGGAGGGAATCCATACAAGAAATCTGCTTTCATCACAGAAATTGTGGGAATTGCTTTTGCAGTGATACCAGTGAACTCAGAAATCTTATCAGGCTGTGGCAAACTGAAGGTTTCCTATTCTGAGTGGAGGACTGACCTTGTCCACCCGTATTTTCTCTACCTGTCTTGGACCAAGTCCTGGCACAAAGCTAATAACAGCAGATGCTTGACAAGAATCCTGTTAAATGAAACACCCTTCCACAAAACTGATTGTCATTCAGAGAAAACTGGCTTTCCAAATCCAAATGCCCCAGTAACTAAGCAACTAACTAATTAACTGGATTACTTGGAGGAGGAGTTCTATCAGCCAGCAACGCTGATGGAGCACTCTCCTGCCAAAGGCAGCTACAAGTTCACTGCAGCCAGAATCATATTGTAAATATATATAATTAACAAAAATAAACCAAAAATGTAAATAAACAAAAATGAACAAACATACAGATGCATTCTCTGCTTGCTCTGTGCTCCATCTCTGAGCACAGTCCAGGCAATAGCAGCAAGGAAGACTTAGATACCATTATATTTTGAATAAGAGCTCCAAGATAAAGCACAGTTGAGGGCAAAATGCAAAGGGAAGAGCCACCCCAAATGTTGTTTTCAAAGCTGTCTCCTGCACAAGGCTCTGTTCCTGTGCCCTAGATCTCACTGCCCTCTGAGCCAGGGATTCTGACACCAAGAACACACCCCAGACCTGGGCACTGCTGGACAGGGCAGGGAAATGTGCTCTGTTTCCACTGGCACTCTGAAAAATCAGCTTGATTACCCTCTCAGCATAAAGCTCATTACAGCTACAGCCAAAATTCCCATTAACAGGGTAAGGTATCCAAAGGGCCAGAAGAATCCTTTGTTTGTGGAGTTCAGCAAGGAAGTAAAGACTGATCTTCACTCCTGTGCATTCCTGATCAGACCCAGGGAGGAAAAAATTCTTCCTAAATATTCTCATAAATCCTAACTGGGAATGCAGCACACGTGGCCCATGAATAAAAAGTGTTTAAAGCCCAGAGTTTCCAAAGGAACACAAAGGACTGTGCTAAGCAAAGGTGCTATAAGATCAAAAGCACATCCCTGGCCCTGCTGAGAGTCTCAACCTCAGGGAGGCTTTTTCTCCAGGGCCAACAGCCCATCCTGGCTCAGGCTCCTGATGTCTCCTGTACTTACCCAGCTTTCCCACTCTGGGGGCAGGCAGAGGCAGCTCTCCCTGCCTAAAGCAACCCAGACACCTGTCTTGCTGTAGTGTTACGAGGTGCACAGGAAATCTTACCTTATCAAGCTCATCAGAAATAGCAATGCCTGAAAACAAAACAGATTAAAAAAAAAAAAATTAAAACATTTAGAAATGTTATTTCCAACAATGTCTTTTAGTACAGGAAGCAAAGTAAGGTTTAATCTGCCAAGTTTACACTCTGCTGCTCCATAACACGTATCGTACTTTGTGCCATTAGTGAAATTGCCTGGCAACAATATCCCCTTAACTCCCCTCAGCTGCAAACAGGATCCAAGCGAGTTTGCAGGAAAGCCATGGCAATGAAAACAGCAGCTGTGCCAGTGGAGTGCCAGTGGGCTGAAGTGCACTTATACCTGCTTGCTGCAATTCAGCACACAGCATCGTGTTTACTCCTGGGCACATCAGTATGCAAGTCTCACCCCCACCAGCACAAAGAACATCGTGCTGCAATTAGGAGGTAACATGGACATGACTCTTCTACACTGAGCCATGGAGAGAGAAATTATGAGAACAGATGGAATTTACAGAGAGGAAAATCTCAAAGCCAAATTGCACAAGAGAATGGGAAAGTTTCTCTAACTCCTCTGCATACCTGGGTATTTGCTCCTTGCCTGCCTGAGGTCTCCCTGTGCTTGCTTCCATCAGCCACCTAACTCTGAACTGCAGCTGTCCTGGGGCACATTAAACATGCACAGCTGCTCTGGCCACGCATCCCCACGCCTCACATCACCTGGAGAGACCAATTCATCACACATCTCATGTTAGCATGTTGAGAATTCAGATAGATTGGAAGCAAAGCATCTCCCAGGTTACCCTGGGGTTTGATAAAACATTTCCAGGTTAGAACTCAATTGAAAAAACCCAAGACAAGCATCTCCTGCTGGAGAAAGTGAAGTGGAGAATACCTGTGCTCAGGAAGAACACACACTTGAATGTTTCATTCACATCATGTTCTCAAGACAACTTCTTCCAGCAAATGCAAGAAATGATACTGCAAATTCTGTAGCTCCAGCTGAGCAGAGTCACTCTGAGGTGACAGTAAAGATCAGAACCATCTGATGAGGATCAGAGACAGGGTTTATGGGGGGAATTGGCAATAACTGCCAGCTTTATGCCTTCAAAAATCCTCCCTTTTTCCAAGTAACTGAGGGTGCTGAATTTTCATCAGGCAGCTCACTCCCCTGCCTGGAGTCACTCGGATTAAATGGAGCACAACTACCAGGCAGTGCAGTAACAACTCTGTTTATTAAGATTTACTATAATTACTATTATCATGCCTGCATTAAGCAGATTGCCCCAAAGCTTATCTCCCTCTGTTAGCCATGTACCTTATGGGGGTTTTTTTTTATACCCAAAATATTAAGCCAGCTGTTTGTCAGGCCTTGTTAAAAAAAACAGGGATTATTTCAACCATTCTTTACAGGGTTATCTCAAACTGCTGTTCCCAATCTCCCATCCCCATGGCAATCTGCAGCAGCACAGTGGTAAGAATGGAGAAATAAATATGATAGCTATCATTACAGCATCAGAGCATCCTCTCTGATGAAACAGCCACCTCCCAAAACATAGCTGCACCATGGTTTAATCAATTTAAATCCATTTTGAGTCTAGAAGGAGTAATCTCCACAGTAAAGGCTTTCTGCTTAGGACATCCCTCTTCATTTCTAGCCTACCAGGAACTGAACTTTCTTTCAAAACAAAAATGAATGTTGTTAATTAACAATTCCATGAGCCTTCGAGATGCCCAGCTCCTTCACACAGTTTCTAGCAGCAGAGTTTCATTTGCTGCTGCTCTCCTGCATCAAACACAATCAATGCTGCTCCTCTCCACCCAGCAGAATTATTCCTCTTTGAAGAGTGATTTTTAGACTTTATGCTGTTGAATTGAGAGCATCTAATTTCAAAAGGGTTTCCAAAAAACACTTATTTCAGGCCTATTTGAAATCCCTGCCTGCTGCCTTAGTCCTGATCAGCTCTGCAGCAGCTTCGACACTTGCAGTGTGTGCTCCACGCCCCTGAAATCACAACAGGTGATCTGATGGCAATGAAAGTGGGGAAACTTCAGCAGCACCTCCCATTTTTTTTAGGGTTTCTTTTTTGGTGGTCCATAAATAGAGGAAGAGAGAACACAAAATAAAAATGAGTTATTTTAAGACTTCCATTTTTCTGAGTGCACTGTGTACCCAATCACAAGAAATCCTGCTCCTCTCATCTATCCCAGACTACACTCATCCATCTGAGGGAGCAAAACTGATGCATTTTCCCAGTCGCCCAGGAGATGGCCCCAGAGCCCCCGGGAGCCACTTCTCCCACCCCAGCCTGGCTCTGACACAGGTTTGGACACCCTAGGTCAGACAGAGATAACCCCAGGGTGACAAACTCCATCCTCAGGACCAGCCTGGGCCAGGGAATTTGTGGGTGGCTGGAATGTCAACCTCCCAGCCCCTGGGCTTGTCTCCACCCTGCATTAAACACAAGGTAAATTGAAATTAAATCCTGAATTATGAGGGGTTTCTGGAGTGGCATCCATCCTGAATCCTCCCAGCATCTGGCCACCTAAGAAACAGGGAAACAGAGTAATCTCCCAGACCCCCAGAATGTCAGCACCCTACATCCCTGTAGTCACTACCTAGGGAACCTGGGGTACACCCCTCCTCCCCATGCTGAGTGGCTCCAGGGGGAATCCAGCTTTCAGGATTTAGTGAGCTAGCAGAGAGAAATAAAACCCAAAGTACCCACCAAATGTGATGTGCCAGAAACTCTCCTAAGCCAAGGTCATCTCAGAATGGAATATTCAGCACTGCAGGATCCTGCTCTGGGCTCCAGGAAAGGTGTACACTGCAGCAGGCTGGTTATGATGGGCAGCACCACACAACAGCCAGGCTCTGAGGACACCACCCACCCTCCTACCCCCCTGAACACCAACCTTCTTCTCAGAACTAGAGAGTAGCACCCCTGAGATGACAGTCACACAAACCCCAGCCCTGCAGACAGCACCTGGAGCAAGCCAAACTGTTCCAGAAAAGGACACTTCACTCAGAAAGAGACTCCAGGTCTGGAACTCAGAGCAGGTTAGATCAGAATGTCAAATATCTCCACAAAGCTAATGAAAAATTCAACACTTGTAGGAAAAAGCTACTTATAGCTGAAGTAATAGTGATCTCCCAGACAGAGAAGCCCCACTTTATAATTGACTAGGAATAACTATGTTCACATTCTTCCCCTTTCAGTCTCAGAAAGGATCATTATTTTGTATTATTACTCATACATCACACTACAAGCAAATGGATTTTATAAGCAAAGGCAGTATCAGATAACAGCTGCAGTGCTGAGATAATTTTATCTTCCTTAAAGGTTTGATTGAGCTTATCTAAAAATGTCAATCTCAAAATAAATCACAAAACATCGATCTCAGGGAAGAGCAACTTTAGATTTTTAAAGTTCAGCCTGAGCAGCAGAAAGGAAAAAGATCCTCCACAGAAACCTGAGAGCTGCTTTTGTGGTTCAATTAGCAGAAGACATTTCAGGCTAGACACAAAACTGACCACGGAGAAGTCAATTTTATAGACTAAAGTCTATCCCACATCAACACCTCTGTATTACTGGGAAAAAAAAGCTGCATTTTTCTGTGTTAAAACACTGTTGTCACTGTCAGAGGTGCCTGGTGTGAATGGGAGAGCTCAGGGTCTCCCATCCCAGTGCATCTCCCACAGCCACAGTGTAAACCATCAAGCCTTTCCTATAGTGTAGAAGCTTCTAAACAAAACCCCAGCCTAATGTATTTCAGAGACTGCTAAAAGTAGCTCATGATGTGTATATTAAACTTCACACCTCCCACATACTCACAGGTTCATCCCCAGAACTGAGGACATGATTTTAGTGGTTTGTTAACATATTCTGGTCCTCTTCTGAGCCAGTTCTACCCTCACTGTTATGTGGGTTTTACTCCTGCTGCTGATCTCCTTCCCCAGAGAAGACAAACAGAACACAGGCTTTTCACATTTCAGTGCTGTAGCTTTTTCTAACAGGGGCAAGATCAGGCTTGTTTTTCTTAAATGATGCATAAATAATATCAACCATTTCAACACTAACAGAAATAGCTGCTGGAGATACTCTGGAGGGGCTCAAAGACCTTCCACACTTGGAGATATTCAAGGCATGGCTCTAGGTGGCCCTGCCTGAGCAGGGGGGTTGGACCAGGTGAGCTCCAGAGGTCCCTTCCATACTCAAATATTCTGTGATTTTCTTTTGCTCCCAGCAATATTTTCTTCTGGATTGCAGCTGACTTACTTACTCATTACTCCAAAGGGAGAAACAAAAAGAGTTCTTTTTCCTGGTGGTTACAGCTAGAAACCATCATCTCCACCCAACTGACTTGGATTGGTTACCAAATATCAGTTCTGCAAGTTCTAGATGTGTCTATTCACTGAAACCCTCCAAGAGATTTTCTAAGTGCAGTTGGTATTCCACCTGAGGGAGAACAAATCACATTTATGTTCAAAATTGTACCTTTTCTTTTTTTCCCCAAACTTTTCTCATTTTTCACACAAGAAATCACAGCACAAAACAGATTTATTTCCTGAAATGATCTGAAAAAACAGTGTTTAAATGCCATACCCAAAAAAGGCTAATGTTGAGGACTATCAAAGAACAAAGCTACAAGAAAAGACACTAGGAAAAAGTAAATTACAGAACTACTAATTTGAAGAGAAAGAAAGCAAATAACAGACACAGAAATCCCAGCGTTTAATATTTTCACTGCTTCAGTGATTACAAAACTATTAATTGTGGCCAGATGCTTAATGTGGCTTGAAGAGGAAGAACTGGAAGCCAGATGACAGAAGCTGGAAGATGTTCTGATGATCTCAGTACACCCAAGGTGGCAGAATCTTGTGAAATTCACTTGACAGCTCTTAACTACCTGGCTGAAGAAACCTAGAATCCATTCTCAACTATCTTTCAGGGATGGGGAGGTCAGAAAAGGGAAAGAACTGAAAAAAGGGGCAGATGTGGGGAGCTACAAACCAGCAAGTCCCAAATCTGCCAGCAGCAAGAATATTTGATATAACTGCTAAATAGACAGCAACATTTAATGGATAATAAAGGTGATAAGAAGCAGCTGACATGAATTCATCAAGGATTAATCATGTCAAATCAGTCTAATTGATTTCTCAACTGGGTTAATGGGTAAGAGGAGGAATTAGATGCAAAATGCTGCAGCTATAAACAGACTTTGTTTACTGTCCTGGGTGATACCCCAGTAAAGAAATCTGAGAATTATATTCTAGGTGAAATCACTGCAAGGCAGATAAAGATCTGGTGGGAAAAAACACACTTACTGAGGAGCTTTAAGGGCTGGCTGTCAGATCTGAAATGGAATCATGAAGAGGTCTGACAATATTTCCATTAGTGATCTGGATGAAGAAATAGAGAGCACATTCAGCAAAGTGAACTTGGCATCAGGCTGCAAGTGGCTTGAAGCACTCTGGAAGATAGGACTGATATTGCCTTGATAAATTATCACAAAACATCAAGCACTAGCAAGAAATAGTGAAAAATGTTTCATCTGGGAAATAACAACAAAAACCTGACTCCAGCAACTGACCAGGAACGTTCACCTCCAGTCCAAGGGCAGGATCCAGAAGTTCTGCAGTGTTTTCAGAACACCCAGAAGAGCTGCAGTGTTTTGAACTCCAGTTAGAAAACTGTCAGAGAAGGATGGAATGCTGCAAATTGGATTTCAGGCATAAGGAAGCCAGAGCTCAGTGGAACCTACACAAGATCTAGCAGGAAATACGTGACATGGTCAGACAACAGAGGGGCTGCAGATCAGAGACCCCCACTGGGGGCTGTTCAGCTCCTTACAGGCAGACAGGCCAACTTCCTAGAAAGGGATTTGCAAAATGACTAAAATTAATACAAAAATCACTCAGAATTTAACTGTTGTGATCAACCTGAGACCTTTGGGAGAGAAAGAAAACATCTGGGCCATCTAGGTCTGGGCATCTGATGCAATTTGGAAAAAGCTGAGTCTCACAATTCTCCACAGAACAGATCTTCCACTCTTGTCAGCTCTGTTCCTCAGCTCACCACCTGCAATTTCTCCAGTGAATTGACAGGGATTCAATTTAACAAGAGAAAGAAAACACTTCTCATTCAGGTGCCTCCCAGACCACACCACAGTTGGTTTTCCTGCACCATGGCAGAGGACTTTTCTTATTTTATAATTGTTTGCTCCCACCAGTGCACTTCAGAATTCTACAGAAAGGAGAGAAAAAAACTCAAGCTATTCCTCATCACATCCAGTAATTCTCAGAGCTAGTCCTTACCTGCATGAGCACACTAATTTTGAGCATTGCTTGCTTGACTAGTCTTTTAAGGGACAATACTTGAGGTTTGATATGAGATTACTGGCTGCCATATTTTTGAGTATTTGAGATGCTTTAAAATACCTATTTGAATTGCTTTTGAACACTGGAAGGAATTAACTGGGGTGAAGGATAATAGTTTTTCAGTCAGAGGCCTCACAGCAATGAGGTGAAGGTTTCACTAAGATGAACCCAAGCATCCTGCCTGGCAGGGGGGGTTAAACTCTAAGATCTCCAAGGTCCCTTTCAACCCCTGATACTCTGTGATTCTGTAACTGCTGCCACCCCAAGGAGCTGTCTCACTGCTGCACCTTCCCCCCAGCCTGTCTCACGTGGGTGCCCTCAGCCCCCTGAGCTGGCAGAAAGCCACCCTGACACAGAGGGAGGTGCAGGGGAGTATTCCCAGCCAGCAGAGAGCTGCTGACCCTCAGCCACTCTGCAAACCTCAGCAGCAGCCCAGTCCCTGCTGACGCCAACCAAGGGTCCCTGGCTGCCTAGACCACCTTGATAGCCACCTCCACATGACACTTCAGGCTGCATGGTTACATGAAAGAACTGAAAATCAAAGCAACTTACTGCGAGACAGATTCTCAAGGGCTTTTCCAAGCTTTTTGCTCTCTTGAAGAATATGATTTAGTTCATCAAAATCATGGCTCTCCGGGTTTGTCCTCCAATCCCACTTAGGATGCTCTATTGACCTTGGCACTAAATATACACAGATATATAGATGAAGTTTAGATTTGGTAATTCAGACTCCTACATTAGAAAAAAAAAGCTGCATAGTGACTTTACAAGCTCAGGTACCTTGAGAGGAAAATATCCTCTGATTTTAACAGGTGGAAACAGTTTCTTTGGTGAACGTGAAGTAAAAATGAAAGCATCTCTGAACAAATCCATGCTTGGGATGATTCTTTTGACCAAATTAATTGGCAAACAGGAATAATTAATATTAACAGTCAGAAATAATAAAAATAATGGAAAAACTGAAAAAAAAAGTAAGAAAAATTTTGCACAGGATGGTACTGTGCATGATGGTACTGCACATGATGGTACTATACATCAAAATAGAATTGTGGGTCCTAGGGGCTAATGAGTGAAAATGTCCAAGTGGAAATAAGGAAATGGCACTTTTGGCTCTGCTGGTCAGTATCAAAAATCAATAATTTAGATAGAACTTTTAAAGCAACATGTATGTTTATATTTTTTAAATATAAACAATAAAGTGTAGATAACAGTTCATGAAGTGGAACTAAATATGTCCTTATTGTTCATGCTGTACAGCAAATAATCTTTATTCCAATACTTCAGCTCGTTCTCTGGGAAGCACATTCCTGACCTTACAGCCTCCTACTCATTGTCTATTCCCAAAACCTTTGAGTTAATGTCAAATTACCAGCTTCTCAGCTGCTGAGCCACCTATACCTGCAGTGGGAGGAAGAAGAGGAGTTCCTGAGCTACGTGGAACACAACATCAGGACAGTGCTGTGCTGAGAACTGCACTCTGGTGTGAAGATGGTGATGAAGATGCTCAGCCCACATCCCAACAGACAGGGCTTTTCTCACAGAAAGAAGGCAAAGGAGGCTCTGAAAAGGACCTTGCAGAGATCAGAGCAGGAAGAAAGAGACACAGGAAGCCTCGATAAGAAGGAAGAATGGGACAAGGTGAAGTGTCAGAGTCCAGTTCTGCTCTCTGTTCCAACAGGACGAGTCATGTTTTCTTTGAGGAGAACAGAAATGAGCTGTGGTGGCTCCTAGGGAATAGACACAGACCCTAAGGGCACCACCAACCTCCACTCAGATGGACAGCTTGTCATTTTTAGTGGTACTTTTCAATGCAAATCATTTAATTGACAATGCCCTGGTTGAAGAACAATGTTATCTGAATTTTTGTGTGACTAAAACCTGCCTCCAGTTGCAGACCCCACCATCATAAACAGCACAACTTCAGCATTTCTTATTTACAGAAAACAAAATTTTCCATCTAGTATCTTTCCTAAACTTTCACTGAATATATCTATTTAGTAAACTAGAAAATAAATTCTATACTGAGGTCTCTGGTTGTGCTCTCCTCTGTGTCATACCAAGATGAAATGCTCCTTTCTTTTGCAGCCACCTCATCCTCTCCCTCACTGTGCCAACACAACTCTGCACAGCACCTCTCCCCACTCTGCCCACTGTCTGACTTCTCTTGCCACACTCACACTGAGCTCACCACACCACAGCAATCTCACAGACAGGCAGTAACTCAATATGGAAAACCCATGTACAAGGAGATGATCAAACCTTAGAGCTTTCAGGTTGCAGAAAATCTCAACAGAGATGGATTTTGGTTTCATGTCCATTTGAAACAAACTGCCTTGTTTCAAAATACCAAAAGGAGAGTTTCTAAGAAACTAGGAATTTGAATAAAACCTGTCATGGGACAGAAGCTGGAGCTGTTGAAAACAGAGAGGGAAGTTGAACAGAATTCTGATTGAAATGTTTGTTACTTCTAGAGCAAACCCTGTTGTTTTTCTTACCTACTCTTCCAACTAATGAGTGGAGCCTAAAACTAAAATAATCTTCATCACAGCACAGGCACGTGGTTGTGCTCTCAAGGATCATTTGCTGCTTCCTCCTCACATCACCTGCCCCAGCCTCATCTCTCTCATTTCAGAGATTTATAAAACACTGTCTCCTGAAATTAACTGCCTAAAATTCTGAAGTTTTATCACGCCCACCTCACAGCACCTCTATAGAAACATTGAGGGTCCCCTGTATGGAGCTGAGGTGTCCCCACCCTGTCTCAGAGGGCTCAGAGAAAAGGTTTCATACACATAAAAGACTGTTAATTACCCCAAACTATAGAATCATTTCTGTAAAAAATCCACTAGAAAGCAAGCTTAAAAATTCATTTTCTTCAATAACCAACACATGTGAAGCACTGTACTTCTTTCATTAGGACTTGCTGCCTCTGTACCACTTTTATTTTACAGGTCATTGACACTATTGTCTTCAGTCACTTTTTCTGTTCTGCCTTTTCTTTCAGGGGACATTTGGATTCCTTCTGCAGCTCTCAGAGCACTGCACCTCTTCAGCTGACTCTGCCCCTGCAGCTCCACAGTAGCTGTTCAGAATTCACTCTTGTACTGCCTGGCCCACTGAGAAAAATCTGTTATTAGGATCAGTATCAACAGAATAGATTTTAAATGTGTAAAAGCACAATGGGAACTAAAACATCCGAATCATAATAGGCATCTGAACAGAAAATTGTGCATGATATCCAGATATTTTCCTGTTTTACAGCCATCTGAATATAAAATTATGCACAATATCCAGATATTTTTCTGTTTCACAGGCATCTGAACAGAATATTGTGCACAACATCCAGATATTTTCTGTTTTACAGGCATCTGAACAGAAAATTGTGCACGATATCCAGATATTTTCCTGTTTTACAGGCATCTGAATATAAAATTGTGCACAATATCCAGATATTTTTCTGTTTTACAGGCATCTGAATATAAAATTGTGCACAATATCCAGGTATTTTTCTGCTTTACAGGCATTTGAATATATAATTATGCACAATATCCAGATATTTTTCTGTTTCACAGGCATCTGAACAGAAAATTATGCACAATACCCAGATATTTTTCTGGGGTTTTGTTTCCAATCTAGAATACTATCCTACCTATAGCTGACAGCAGAGAATATCCTTAAAGATTCATTAATAAATAAAAGCAAAGCAAGAACCAAGCTTCTCCAACACATCTCTAGCAAGTCCAGCTGCTCCCAGCTTGCCTTCCCTGTGCTGCTAGAGAGAGAAGGGGCTGCACAGGCAGAGGTGCTGTGCTTGGGGTGCCCATGTTAAGGATGTGGTGGAGCTCTTACATGACTTGGAGTCCGGCGACGGTGGGGAAACGTTGGACACGGCCAGGTCACTCTTGGACTTTTTTGGCTTTTTTGCATTTACCTGCCAAGGTTTGTCATAACTTCTGAAATCTCGCCTTGTTCCTTTGCTTTCTGTGAAGAGGATCAAAAACAGGCAATTACCACTTCTGCAGGGTCATTTTTCAATGCAGTAGTAAACAAATAACCCAGAAAGAGCAAAACCTGTGAGTCCAAACCAGAGGCAGCTCTGTTTCCGTCTGCTAAACTGATTCTATTTCTTCATTTCCTAAACACCATAAATGAGAAATTCATTACTATGTTTTTCGTTAAAAAGTTAACATCCCGTTTTTCATGATGAAAAAAATCCTTAACACCCATTTATTCTCTCACAGGTTTGACAGGCTTATAGCTTGGCACTTAATATAAATAAGAAGTTGTCTCTGGCAACTAACATTTTGACTCTCAGCAACTATTTGAGAACTATTACAGCCTGAAACAGACCATCAGTCCATTTTTAAATACAAACCCAACATTCTGATGGTAGCAGATAATCAAAGCTAAGATTTCTACTTTAGAATCAGAGCAGATATGATATTAGAATTTATTTTTTAGTTGCAAGTTATTCACACTGGAGTTCATAAAGCAGCAATAGTATCTTCCCATTAAATGTTGGAATGCATGGTTGTTAAAAATGCATATTAATAAAGAAAACAGCTCAACAGAGGCCAATTTCAGCACAAACACCACAGTGGGGAAAGGATAACAAAGCAAAGAGAAAGCGAAAGCAAAGAGGACAGTGGAGGAATGAAGGGACCTTCAGCTGCACCTTCCTTCTCATGGAGACTGGGATTGTTCCCACCCAGTAACTACCCATTAAACTGCTGCCAGACCCCCAGAGCAGTGCATGGGAGAGTCACACTGACCAGCTCTTCCCAGTTATGGCACATACCTGAGGTCTCACTCTCTGCCCAGAGGGCAGCAGAGCCAGACAAGGTTCTCTGGAGCTGGCTGCGGGTGCCCTGTTTGGACTGCAGATGGTCAATCAGAAATGGGATTGGCTGCTCAGGGGTCTCTGTTATCAGCTTGGTCATCAGCTCCTGGAGTAAAATGAAAACAAAAAGAAAAATGAGTGGGATATTGCACCTAGGCTAACGTATTTCCCAAACATAAAGGAGTGTTTGGAACAGCAAAGGCTGTTTCAGCTTTGAGGAGACCAGCTGGAAACAACTGCTGGCCTTGCCTTGGGAGATGCCAGCTCTGCAGAGCTCCCAGCATTTACCTACCCACTGGAACTCACTCCCCTGACCACAGGACAGCAGCTCTCCAGAGCAGTGAGCAGCAATCCTGACACACACCCAGGCTTCTCACCACGAGCTGCTGCACCAGGAAGGCTGGTGCATTTCTGATGTCACCCAGACAAGGAACAACCATCTGGAGTAGCTGGGAACATTCATATCTGGAACTCCAAGATCTGATTGAACAGGGTTTTTTTTAAGCAAGTCCCCCAAATTATTCTGATTATTGCACAGACACATGCAAGTATTTCATGATGCTGTTGCAGGCATGGATACAAACCCACCAGCAGCAGCAAACCATCTCCTGTGTCATGCTTTTGGCAGGTAGGTTGAACTGTGATGCTACACCCTGGCCCTGCAGGGCTGCAGGAGAGATTCACTCTCCACATCACTGCTCAGGTTCTTCCCAGCTCCCAACACACAGATTAGGAACCCAGAAAGAAGCTGAGGCTCTGTGCTGGGCATGTGCCCTGAGGAGATCAAGGATTAGTGTGGGAGGGGACCCTGAAATCCACACAGATCCACTGGAACTCTGTGCCTGCCACTGCTGAATGAAAAAGCTCCAGAGAAGTAAAAATTATGGGAATTTACAACAAAATTATGAAAAAAAAAAAAAAAAGGCTAAGTTAAGATATTTACTCTTTCTATCACCAAGCATAAATTTTACCTGCCACACACTTAAATCTACCTCCAGTGCCTCTTCTCACACTCCTTCATTGCATCAGATCTTTTTAATTCAAGTGCTGGTATCAGGGAGAGAGAAACAATCCTTCCATTCAAGAAAGAGAAATATAACTTCAGAAAAGAAAAAGGAGCAAACAGTCCCAAACTCGTGTCTTGTGAAGACATGAGCATCTGTGACATGAATTCTGCTATCTATGGGAAACCCAGAAAAAAAAAAAAGTGTCTTTGGTTTTGAAATGAAACTCCACACTGAGAAATTATCTACTTACTAATCTTAGACATGGTGAAGCTCCAGAGTGTAACTTCATCTAGACTGTCTCTCACCAAGGTGGGAGAAACCCTCTGATCTACATCACACAAGAAAAGTCCAGAAAATAGGAGCAATTCCTCTTTTGGTTGCTTGGCAACACTCTAAGAGCAAACCCTTCTTTCTTCCCTGCCAAAACAGAGTTGGTGACAAGTGGCAAGATGTAATCTGGTGCTTGTGATGGACCTCAGAGCTGGAGGAATTCCTCTGCTGAGGGTCCCTCACCCAAGGAAAGGTGTCAGTCTGCAACAGCTGGCTTCTGGTTGAAATCATTTCTCTGAATCGTGGCTTGAAAATGACTTTTCTGTCTTAGATTAATAAAAAAAACCAAGGTGATGAGAACCAAGACACATGCACTGATAATATTAATTTTTAAAAGGCATGCATGGGTGACAATCTATTAATAATACCTCACAAAATTAATGTAGCATTGAAAAATAGGGAGATGAAAAATTTCAGAACACCTAATCTGTCCATGTAAGACAAATGCTCCTTGATTGTTGCCATCACTGACTCGCTTGTCACAGGAAGAAATGGCATTTAATTAATCTAATTAAACTGATGATAGGATTCTTTACCTTATTCCGAGACACAGCAATAAAACTAAATAATATGATTGCCCAAAGCACAAAGAAAAGGTAAATAAAAGTGCTACTCTGAGGTGATGTGAAATTAGCTCCTATTCCAACAGACCAGTTTTAATCCCCTGCTAACATTGATATCAAGGGCATGAGGGACCTGTGCTGTCCCACAGCAGAATCAACCCTGTCCTGGGACAGCAATTAGTAAAGAGCTGCAGGTACAAGACACTTTACCTGATAAAATATTCCATCTGAATGCCTGAAGCAGAGAGGAATGAGCACTGCTCCAAAGAAAGGTGTCAGAAGTGAAGAGATTAAGTGAGAACTGAAGTGCACAAGTCACAGAAATAAGATTCCTGTTTGGTTTGCAGCAGCCTGGTCTGACTCACCACGTGCTGGCACAGCAGAGAAAGAATACCAAGTCTCACTGAAGCTGCCTCTGGATTAACAATGGAATAAAAATTGCACAAAATAATTGAAAAAAAAAAATAAATTCATTTCTTGATGAAAAACTCAACAGGCAAGCCTTCAGCTCTGCATCAAAACAAGTGAAACACTCTTATAAGTCTCTTAATTAAGTGTATTTGTTGCCATTCTAGCTCAGATTTCTACATTTTCTAATATATAATTTATAATTAACTTCTATAACCAGCTCTTCTATGCCCAGTTTGCCTCACCCCAGCTCTCCATGCTGTCCTTGTACTCACAGGCTCTCCCTTGCACTGCCACACCTCCCTTCCACTGCACCCCCCTTCTCCTCCCCTCGAAGGGACAAAACAAAGATCTTGGGGGAAAAAAAACCCAAACCAAAGCAGGTCTAATCTAGCAACCTAATCTATTAATTCTTTATGGAGAGAATAACCTTTCCTCATCGTGCTGTCCTGAGCTCCTCTATTAGTGATTCACTGCAGGCTCAAATTTTCCTCTCCCCGTGACTGTCAGTGCATTTCATACAAACGAAACTGCCTTCACAGTCTATTAATCATAGCAGCAATTACAAGAAAGCCCTAATTAGCTATGTCCAAACATACCTATCGGGTTATTAAGTTAATTAAGAGACATTCCATCTTGCCCTGCCATTGATAAGAGCAGCCACACAGGTCCTGTTTTGAACTGTCAGTCTCCACCGTGCACACCCCAGCGTGCAGCATCACCAGGGCTTTGCACTGCTTCCCTTGAGGCTTTTCCCTCTTATCTTAGTCCTGGTATTTCAAATATCATTGTCTCAGATGTGTTAAACCACTTGTGGGTTCACAGCTTCAAACATCTTTGTTCTCTGGTTTTATTGCTGAAAGATTTCCTTTCTCCCACTCAACCCCTCCAGACAAGAAGAGTCCAAAGGGGGGTCCCTGCTGCTGGGTTCCCCTGAAGCATTAACTGCACCTCGTGGGAAGGACCCAAAGGCTAAAGACAAGCTCTGGGGACCCTCTGAGAGCTCACACTTCTTCCACCAGCCCCATCTCACACTCGTGGAGCTGCTCCAGCCAGATTTAGTTCTCCTGACTTCAGCCACCTGCTTAAGTTAGCCCTAAATGTGATTACCAATCAAATTCCTGTTAGGATTGATTTAAATGGGGTTATTTGGAGATAACACAGTCCAGCAGCTCAACAACTGTCACTAACGCTCAGCCTAATTAAAAGTTTTATCCAAACACTCTGAACGGATGAATATCTGTTCAGATTTGCATCTTCATTTCCTATTATTTACCTGTGAGAGACTGAATTAGTCTCACAGGACTTCATAGCCATGCTGTAATCAGCTTTTTAAACAGAGCTGAATGTTTAATATGCACCAATACAGCAGATATCTCTGAACTGGAAAGGTCAGAATTTGCCACCATAGAAAAGTCTGGAAATTCATTTTCTCCACAGCAAAATACAAAAGGGTTCTTTTATATCTGCACAGAAGTTATAAATATATTGCAAAATGTGTCTGGAGCTCCTTAAATAAGACTAAGGAGTAGGTTTTATACGGCATTTTAAGGAGAGAAAATGTGATTTCATAAATAAGCAGTTGCCTGATTGATTTAAGGTTGTTTGTACCCTTCCCCACACACACACAGAAAAGGTCACTCCAATTTGCCTTTTCCAGGTAGCACAAGATGCACAGATGGCACAGATAAAGTTTTTGCTTAACTGTATATACACTTGAGATTTGCCATTAAAAAACAAAACCAAAAGGCAAACCCCACGATGAAATCAGAGTGGAAAGAACTGGTCCCTTTAACAGCAAGAATACAGGAATCTTTTCCCATGCTAGAGCTTTCAGCCTATGGAGAAACCAGGAAAAGCTGATTATAAACACATGAATTCACAGTATTATAATAAGCAGCTAAGTATGTTAAACTAATTTTTAAAAAATTAATCAATATTGACCTTTTTTTCTCCTACACTGCAGGGGATCTTCCAGCATTTTGTGTACTACCATCCACTGGCAGCTCTTATTGCTGTTGGGGATCAGTGTACCTTAATTTATCTTCAGCCCTACGTGGGAAGAACACATTAATAATTGCAGTAAAGTTGGAAGTCAAATCCCCCTGTGGTTGCTTCCATACACACTGTTACCATCCATCAGTTAAAGCAGAATCACGTGCATGGTTTTCCCCATCAGTGAGCAGGATGGCAGAGGAGCTGCTGCCATGATATCTTTATTTTCTTCATATTTTTGCAAAGTTCTGACAGATTTATACCCTTCCCTGCCTTCATGGGTGACCTCCGTATTTCAAGTTAAATTCAAATAGATATTTCTGCTGCTCAACAGAGAGGAACTTCTGAGAAAGACCCATGGTCTGCATGTCTCCAGCCACCCTCCGGGTTCCCAGACTGCTTCCCACCAGCACCACCAGGTTCCTTGCTCTGCCTGAGCCCAGAGAAGGTGCAGTCACTGCCTCACCTTTCATCTAAAAGTGGATTTATCAGCTAGTTCTCAGCATAGTCAAGCCATGGACAGAGCTTGTAGGAGCTTAAGAGCCATCCAAATGAGAATTTCCATCAAGCAACTCAGCCAGATGAGGAAGTTCAGCTGAAAAATCAACTCATCACTAGTCAACAAAAACACTACAGGTTGTTCTAACAAAACATTCCAGCTTATCACACTGAAAGGTTTAAAGGAGCTGCGTTTTACAACAAGATTAAAGAATAAATAAATATTTCTGCCCAGCACTAAGGTGTACACTTAGTCACTGTCACTGCTGGCAATGCTTGTCTTCCAAACACAGTGGCTGCAAATGTCACTCTCAGACCTCACCTGCTCATCGTGTGGTTAGGAAGGAATTTCAGGTGGCCCTTCTTGCATCCCGAGGACAAACACACAGGAAGGCTGAAGCTGAAGTGACCCAGCTATTGTTAATCATAGCTTCGGATCTCTTTCTATTGTACCTCCCAGTAGTACCAGTGCTTAGGGCTGGAGATTTATTCAAATGAAGATTCACAGACAAAGCTACTGGCAAAAAGCTGAGGCATGTACAGAGTTTACCTTCAGGATTTGTCACAGGGATGGCTCATTATTTGCTCCATTAAGAAGCTACCTGCACATCCAAGTCCTTGCAGAAACTTCATCTAAGGAAGTAATGTGAAAAACATTCCTCATGTTAAAGAGCAGTTGGGAACTGAGAAGTCTGTCAAAAGAGCTGAAAAAAAGCCTCAGAAATGAGAGGATGTTGGACCCTTCTGTTTGGCCTCTGGGAGGACAAGTGCAGTGGTTGCACAGGCTTAAGGCTGACACCGTATCATGCCCACAAATAAAGTAGGTCTGAGATAATGGGGACAGCTAAATAAATATCAGCTTACATAAGCAGGATACACTCTCCTCTGAGTTACACATTAGCTAAGGTCCAGGCAGGACTGCAATATCAAAGCTGCTTTTACATTATTCAAAGTGGGTATGAAATACGAAAACATATTAATGTTGGTCTCTGTGTCATAAGATTATAAGCTAATTAACAAATGCTTTTTCCAAGAAAAAAGAAAACAGCAGGAAAAATGGCCTTGAAAGCAGCCATCAGGAGACTGATGAATCCCAATAATTTCATCATATGGATCAACTTACTAAAATCACTTTCTAGCCCAAAGAAGGGAACTTCACACCAATCCCAGGTATATTTCTAATCCTGTGCGCTCTGACCCTCCACACAGCCTGTCAGGACAGCCCCAGGGATGCAGCCCTGGCACCCAGGACAGATTTTCATCGTTTTCAGGACAGATAATTGAGTTGTACCTATAGCAGCAGTCAGTGAGTGGTGACCCACTGAGCTAATCCCATGGAAAACTCTTCACTTTATTTTTCAAACTTCCTTTTCTTCTCTTTCACATGCCCAAACTGGGTAACTGCTTTGAGGCAACCACCCTGTCTGGGACAAGGACTGCAGTGAAGATAACCGGGACCTGCAGCAGCTGGCTGTCAGATCAGCCTCACAACCTGTAGTTTGAGCACTAAGCCACCAAGAGTCTGGAGTAAAACGGGCTATGAGAGGAGGAATGAGTCACTAAAAAGGCTCCAGCACAGCTGAAAGACCCCAACTCTCCTGATTCCTGCCCCAGAAAATAACTCCTCCAGAAGCCAACAAAAGAGCTTGATAAGCATATTGTTCCAGCCACTACAGAGAGAGCTGGTGCATGAATAAGAGTGATTTTACTCATTGAATATTGCAGGGAGCTGGCAAAATGAGGAGACAGAAAGAATGCTCCATGTAAACACACACAAGGAGGTAACAATTCCCACTCTCTGCACGGACAGCAGTTTTCCAAGGGGTGGCTAATGTGAAACACCTCCTGTTTGGCAGTGGGGAGTGAGCTCACACGTGCCCTGCCTTTGCTACGGGCAGCTGGAACACAGAGCTGTGTCAAATCATCTCCAAAACGGAGGTGTTTCACTGGAAATTCTACTTCTCAAAGATAACGCTTGAATGCTGTGTGAATAGGGAATGGAAGCTGCCCAAACCAACAGCTGAGCAAAGCAGTGGTGTCAATTAGCCCAAGGACTCCGCCTGCACGGGGATGGAGCTGAGGTGTTCAGTGGCACGGAGCAGGTGGGGAAATTACTGTCCACAGGGAGGCATATGGTGCCTGACCTAAGTCCACAGAATCATAGAAAGTTTAGGGTTGAAGGGAGCTCCAAAGGGCATCTAGTGCAGCCCCCTGCAGGGAGCAGGGACACCCTCAACTAGCCCAGGCTGCTCAG
>JANHGL010009326.1:0-23797 GCA_024611195.1 Ceyx melanurus | reverse complement strand
ACTCCCCCCCCCCCCCCCCCCCTCCCCCCCCCGGCCCCACTTTTTTTCTGCGGGGAGGAGGCAAAAAGAAAGACAGAGTAAAAAAAAAAAAAAAAAAAAAAAAAAAAGGCTGGCTGACGGCCAAGAAGTGTAAAACACTGGCCGGCCGCTGGCAAATTTCGCCAGATCGCGGCAAAGAGGCAGCCCGGGCCCGTTGGCAGGCGCGGAGCGGTGGGGAGCAGAGCGGCCCGCCCCCGGCAGCAGCCCGCCCGGCGGGGTGAGTGAGTAAGGCGGGACGCTGGCGGGGGCTGGCCCCGTTCGGAGCGGGCTGCGCGGCCGCAGGCGGTTCGTCGGCGGGTCTGCCCGGGCGAGGCGGGCATCCAGCGGGAGCCGTTGGCCGTGAGAAGGGGACGTTTACCGGGGTGCAGCGTGCGGAAGGGAGCGGGCTGAGAGGCTCCCCTCGCCCGGCTGCGCCTCTGAGGCAAAGCGCAGGCACAAAACCTGGGTAAGTTCTCCATTTAAAATATTAAAAATAGACCCTCCTGCTCCATAGCACTGCCGAATGAGTCATTTCCAAAACAAATGTCTCGGTCTAACCCTTCCCCCCCTCCCCAGGAGACACAATAATTCTGAAACCGGGAGTGAAGGGATTTTTCTCCTCTCCTGCTGTAAATATCTTGAATTAGCACGTAGCCGCTGCAAGGGAAAACAAAAGCCGCGAGTAGCAGTTTGCCCTCTTAAAAAAAAAAGGGAGATGTAGCTCCATCCTTTTCTGACTTCCCCCGGGCCTTTCTCTCGTGGTGATGCCACCCGTGTTTCTCCGACATGCACTTAAGAGCCACAGGAATATTTACATCGCTTTCCATTTTCATGGGCATAATCTGTTTATCGATTCCTTCAGCTTCCAAACTTGTCCCTTTCCACCTTATTCACAGCGAGGCAGCCGCAGCCGTGCGTCATGCCAACAGTCACCCCAGTCCGGGCAGCTTCTGGCTCTCTATGCTGAAAATAATAGCCCAAAGCACAGCTAATTTTTTTTTCTTTTCTTTTCCAGTCATGTGATGATTGGTTTATGATGACCCCCATCAAGTGGGCTGTCTCGACTAGAGGGATTTTGTTGTTGTTTGTCAGCAACAAGTGCTGTTATTTACAAGCCATGTTGCAATTTTGTGCTTGAAAGGTTTCAGTTCCGCAGAGCTCACTGGTACCTGATCCAGTGTTCAGTGTTTACATCTTGCATGTCGTGCTCTGTGTGGATGTGTATTTCATGTAAGTACCCACAGGTTTTGTTTTACAGTGGAGCAACCCACACAAGACACAGAAGCTGATGTGTTGGCTATGGAGGTTTTTTTCTAAACAGGTGCCACAGTCCCAAGTGTGCAGCAGTCTCTAGTGGTATAGAGACATTGGCAGAGACAAGACATTGTTCTCTATTGATTTTCTGAAACTAGAAAACCACCTAGGTAGGGATGAAATTCTGTTGCTTGACCCCTGTGAAGGACTATGTTAGCACTTTGGCAACAAAAAATGACCTAGAGCTGAAAAGTATGTGCTGTAAGTTATGCCAGCTATTTTATAGCCATGTGAAGGATGGTAGGTTTCAAAACATGATCTGTGGTAGCAACCCAAATCTACTGAAATTTCTATGTAGGTAAGTGGAGAATCGTGATGTAAAAGCATTTGAATTCTTTTTTGTTCTTTCTGTTTTGTTTTGTTTTGTTTTGTTTTGTTTTTGTTTTTTTTATTTGTTTTTGTTTGTTTTTTTTTTTTTTTTTTTCTGTTTAGGTGAAATTTCTCCTATCAAAGCCATTAATGTTTCTTCCAGCTGAGAGAGACCATTGTGATTGATGACCTTTCACATAGTGCTCAGCGATTCCCACAGGTTTGTGATTTTTCTTGTAGTTGTAACATGCGAGAGATTAATGAACTTAAAAGTGCTACCAACACCTAAAAAAACCAAAATACTATTTTCTTGTGTTCCGAAACACAAGAGAAAGCAGGCTTCATATCCCAAGTAAATGACAGTTTCACAGCAGTCTAGGAAATGTGCAGTTTTGATACTCGTTTTGTAGACAGTGTATGGCATTCTTGATAAGATTTTAGTGCCACAGACTTCTATAATGTATTTGAGGTAGGAAAACTCTAGTATTTGGATCAAGAAACAGATACTTTTTTGTGAAGTTAGGAAGAAACATTTCCAGAGGCAGATTATTCTGTGGTTGTTTATGCTGAATCTGTGATGGAAATAGCTGTTGATTCAGGTAGGATGCATTGTGCTGGGTCCTACACGGATGGTACCTGCAGGTTGGCAGTGCCAGGGGTGGGCAAGGGGGCTAAAGTGCCCTGAAGCCCATATGAAAGTCTTTTTGGTATGTCAATTAATAGCCGTATTTCCTCTTGTCAGTTCTACAGCAGAGTTCAGGTGGTAGTTTTGCATTTGTCTTTAGACTTCAAGATACAATTCTTTGTCATTATTTTTACACAGTGTGTTTATGGGCTGTCTGATATCAGCTGATACTCTGATAAATCAAACTTCCAACGTTGGCTTTCAAAGTTCAGCTAGAACACAGTGTTTATTGACTTCTCAGTCTCTTTTGGAAGAATTTTAATTCCTTAAATTTGCAGCAACCAGAGGCACAGAAAAGGTGAGATATTTAACCTTTTATTTGAGAAGTAAGTTGAGATACCTTCCATTCTTAGGGAAAGAGTGGAGGAATGGGACTTGCAGCATCAAAGGCTTAGAACTAGCATTAGGCAAATACTACTAGAATTATATCCTTTTTGTAACTCATTTTTCATTTAGTTTTTCTATGTGACTTTTCTAGTAGTCTGTAGTATTTGTGGGTTTTTCTTTCCCGTAATGTATGGCCTTTTGTACTCATTGTTTCTGCTGATGTTGTTTCTGCTGATGATTTTGATGAAACAAAAAAACCCAAACAAAACGGAGTAAATATGAAGTGCAAGGAAGCATTGAGATGATAGATTGTCATTCTGGTTGCATCAGAACTAGTTCTGAAATTAACTACAATAGCTGCTGTTTTGTTTGATTTTGATGAAGTATATCCTGAATGCTTTCTGATTAATATTCCTAGAAAATTAAACATAATTACATTTAGGACTTTTTTTTTTTCTTTTCTCTTCTGAAACTGTTCTCCCCCTGTTCCATGCTTCTGTATGGCATCTTTAAGAAAGCATCCATCTGGGTCTCCCATGTCTTCTCTTGTAACTTTATGCAACTTTAATTGTAAATTAATTTCTGAATTTCACCACACTTGACCAAGGAAGAAAAGGTCTGAAATGATCAAGTTTCTCTGAGCTTTGTGAAAATGTTGTTAGAGCCCATGCTGAAGGAAGAGCTCTTGGGAGAGATTATCCCCTCCTGAACATGTGGAATTCAGAAGGGAACGTGATGTGGGACAGCAGGGCTCATTTAGTTCTGCTGCTTATATAACTTCCAAATATGAACAATTTATTTGTTGATCAGCTATGGCTTTTATTCCTTTTAAATACAAGCCAACAGCTTCTCTGTGTGCACAAAACTATTGTGAGCTCTACAGACTGTTCAATGTGCTTTGTTTTGAATGAGTTAATACATGTATTTCCTGAATTTTGCTGCAGATGCTACTTTGGAGTTATTTGAAACAGGTTGAAGCTGCAGTTGTAGTTGTTCTGGGTTTGAAAACCCATTTGTCTATTCAATCCAAAGGCTTCTTATACCATGGAAAGTTAGATGACTTACACTTGTGTCAGTCAAGTGATACATTCCTGACCTGTTCTGCTCCATTAAGAATGCCCTCACTAGGCATCAGCGTCTATTAAATGCTGATCTTGACAGTGAAATGAAAGAACTGTTTGTGTGTATGTCATCTTTTTTTTCATGTTTTCATGCTGTGGCTTGTTCCCATATAACTGTACCAGTTAAAAGTAATTCCAGTAATTGATAGTGTTTAAGACTGGGTAGGCCTGTGGTAGGCCTGGGAATAACACAGGCCATTTTGCTAGGGGCCTGAGCTGGTGTACTGTGTTGCTGTTAAATCAGTTGTGTTTTTTAGATTGTAAGAAAGGCTTTACTGAAGCTGTTACAGAAATAGAAACAGTGGTGATTTTAACTCTGCTGCCTGAAGTGAGCTATGTCTTTGTGGGAGAGGCTCAAAAGAGGGGTGCTGATAAGCTTGCTGCTTAAAAATAATACCTGTGCTAGCTGCTGTGATTAGGGCAGCACTGCAGTGAGTTCATTTGGAAAGGATGATTATTGTAGCTGTCATGGATACACCATTATGGAATGCCTAGATATCCCTGATGCTTTCAGTTAATAAAAAAGTGGTGATATATTTCTAGTATTCCCCCTCTCATCCCTTCCTTCTCTCTACTGGATGGGATTATTATTTATCCAAAGAGTTAAGTGTATTTTTTCAGTTCCAGTCCATCAGTTTTATGGTTCTGAAACCTTGCTACATTCTTGCTTTGTACCTTCCCTAGCTAGGGGTTTTGGTGTGCTCGTTGCTTGTACAGGGAATTTGTTTCACCCGCATTAAACCATTGTTTAGTGTATCTGATTCATATTTGTCTCTAGCTTCATTCCAATCGACTAAGTGATTCTGATGTGTTCTTCTCTATTCTGTACCCAAGCATTTCAGGGTATTTTGCAAACCTGTAGTGCCTTTTAGTAGTCGTAACAATTGTCTCCATTTTTGAATAATATGAGTCCAGAAAATTAAGAAATTAAGTTATTATTTTGAAATAACACAGAAGATCTGTGGTGGAGAGCAAAATAACTTTTTTTTTCTTTCTTAGATGCTATTCCTATATTATGACATATTTATTTTTCTACATGTTCTTCACTATTACCTGATCCCTTTAGTTCACATCAAACTGTCTTGCTCTGTCTGTTACTGATTTATTGGTTTTTAAAATGAGGAATGAGCTATCATGTATACAGCTGTGAAGTAGCAACTTCATTTCTAACTGGCTATTGATTCCAAAGAGGGTGCAGTGGTCTCTGAATTACAGAGAAGCATCTCGGACCATGATGAGATCTAAGCAAAGGGTTTTTCCGCCTTCTCATGTATTTCTTCTCACTCTAAGCAGAGTTTCACTTTGAGTTTCAGGTTTGTTTTAACCTCTGGAATTCAAAGCATGACTAAGTGGAAACCACTGAGTTTCTTTTCAAATGTTACAAGTGAGTTTGTTTGAGATGTATTACAAATAAAGACATTATATGGGCTCAATTTGAAGAGGGAACATGCAGATAATGGCCGCATTCTGGAGCATCAACAAAACTGCAAGTGTGTTTTGCAGGACTGAGTAGTCTTTCCACCCGGGGCTGAGCTTGCCTGGGACGCCTCAGGACTGTCCCATGGTGCAGGCTAGGGAGGGCAGGCTGGGGGTGTGGGGCGGGCAGGCAGCACTTGGCACTGAGAGGGGCTGGCAGGAGCTGTGTGGTGGGGCTGCAGGTAAAGTCAGTTTGCACCTGAGTGGTGAGCGCACATGTGAAAGGAAGAGGGTGTAAGAAGAACTATGCCTTGAGACTGGGTGCTAGATTGCCTCCAAAATTGTTGTCAGCTGAACCTGGATCAAGGATTTTGTCAATCACATACTTAATTAAGGTTTTAGTAGTCTGGAAGGAGAATCTGCTAACAAGAATCTAGATGGTTCTCTGTGTATTTTTGTGTCTGAGGTAAAATGAAACTGTTCAGCATGGGCCTGCACAGTAGTGTTGGATTTTTCTTATGATTATGCTTCTTCCACACCCAAAACCATTAAAAAAACCTGAAACAATTCTGGTCCATATTGCAGTATCTGGTGGGTATATTTTGTGGTAACCAGTGTCCCAAGTACACAAAGCATATTAAAGGAGAGGAAACCTGGAAAGAGGATATCTTTCTTAATGAAAAAGCTGTTTTTTTGCCACCAAAAAAAAAAAAAAAAGTTTAAATGGTAAAACACCATTTATTATCTGGATAATTCCTCATTCTCTGTTGTTCTGTTTCAGGAGACTTGGGAAATGCTTGCTTGGATGAAATGAGGATCCTGTGATATCTCTTCTCTCACTCTCTCTCTTGCCATCTGGTTTACAGTTACTTTTTGACTTGTGGCTTTTTGGTGTGAATTCAGTATGAAGTAGTGTTGGTGCAAGATTTCCTCTAAGAAGCATAACCAGTTTTTAGTGCCCTGTCACTTCAATTACTGTCTGTTGCTCTGAGTCTTGCAGAGAGGGCATAAGAGGAATTTTAAATTATCCATTCTTTTGTTAGGTCTCAGTTACCATGGTCTTTTTGTTTGTTTGGCCCAGGATTATCATGAAGATTCATAATTCAGAGGAATTGCTGCCAACCTTTTTCTTTGGGTTATTCTCTCTTTAGTGAGAGAAAGAAATCTACATATATTGCCTGAACTTGCTTTTCCTCCGGACAGTCTGATGTATTACAGTCTGTTGGGAGGGAAAGGTCTTCTTATGAAATAATTTTATAATGATTTATCTTTAGGTTTTCATGGCTAACAGAAAACAAATGTTTAAAAAAAACCCTTGTTTTGATGACTGTAATGTTTTTATAAAAGCCTGTATCTATTTGTGTTGGAAAAGCATTTTTCTCCATGCTTGATTCTTCTCTTTAAAGATTCAGATTAATCCTAAAAGTGTTTACTCAGACGTGATGAATTACAAGTGGATAAAATTACATTGTTGTCAGATTGACTCATTGACCTGCTTTGTTTCCCCAGTTGAGAACATCAACTTCCAGCTCTGAAAAGTTTGCTCACTAGAAGACCTGAGGTTTATGTAGATTACATATCTTCCTTCTTAGCGACCTATAGGGTTTTGATAGCTGGGGTTTGTGATGATAATCAAGCACAAGAGGAAAAAAAAAAAGGAAAAAAACAGTCTGTCAAGAAGCTAGGACAGCTGGAAGGGAAGAGGAATGCCTATCTCTCTGTCTTATGACAAGCTTCTTGCCACAAAAGATATGCAGGATCATCAAACAAGATAAAGGGAGTGGGAATGTTTTGGGATATATCAGCTGGCGAGCATTTTGAAGTGCCGTGACGCTGTGTAAAGCATTGCCCCAGCCGTCAGAGCATGTTGCACTGAAAGATTATCTTAGCATGGCTGTATCTCTTATGCTGTTGCTGCACTTTAGTCTCCAGGTCTTTGTGACTTTCATAATCAGTAGTGAGAGTTTTACATGGTGGGTAGAACGTGCTGCACCTTTGAGTCTCACTTCACTCTGTATAAAAGGGGAAAAGTAACTTATCTTTTTCTAGTTCTGTGGTTAATAATAGGACTAATATTATTTGAAAGATTTTTTTTTCTAGTCTTCTAGAACAATTTAATCTTAAGAGGAGACTGTAGATGTGAGGGAGTTTAAACTGAAAGCCTGTAGGAGGACAGTGTCTCTATCTGAATATTTCTATATAATCCTATGAGAGTTTTCATGGCAAAATGAAGAGGAAAACTTTTCTTTGCTGCACTCAGCATTTTGCTGAATCCTTTTCATTCTCAATAGCTGAAATAGCCTGAATACCATGAGGGCTTCTTACTAACCTGTAACTATGTTAATGCCTTCCTTGCCACAAAAGCAGTTTCTCTCACAAAAAAAAAAAAAAAAAAAGCCAGAAAATTGCATACTGCAGAATGCATACCACAGATGTTGCCAAGAAGCTGCTAACCCAACTTCCCTGCAGAAATGAAGCCATGTGTACAAGGCTGCCGTGCTCTGGGGAAAGCTTTTGGTGGAAACTGCTGTGAGAGGACAAGCTGGTATGATGGAAGTGTATGGTTGGGTCTGTGTGCTTTGTTATTATACCTTCAGGTGCACAGGATCTGTAAACTGCTTATGGACTGTGGTTATATTTGAGTACCGCTTGATGGCTAGGCTGCCATCAGTGTGACAGTTTGCTGTGCCTGACATTTAACAGATAGGTAAGATCTAGGTAAGATAGATATGTATCTTTTCAATTCTGAAGAAATTAGAAGACTCTCAATCCGTTCCTTAAGCTGAGTATCTTGTCTTAAATTCCTGATGAGGTTGACTTCACAGTAACACAGGATTGCAGACTGAGATTGGAGGAGGAAGGCTAAAGAGGGGTGTCTTAACTGCTCTTTGCAGCCAAGAGCCTGTTGCCTGAGTGACTTGAGCAATCTCTCTAAGTGACTTGAACAGGGAAGGAAGAAAAAAAAGGTATATGTTTCTGTGAGCATAAACAGGCATGTTCTCTTGGTAAGAGATGTTCAGGAAATTTGTCATGGGGCCCTCTGTAATGCTACAGTTCTGCTGATGTGGAATCAGTCTCATAAATCTGTAGCCCAAGCTCAGGAAAGCTCTTCCTGATTTTGGTGTTTTACTGCTTGCACAGGACAGGTTGAAGGATTTCCTACACAAACTTTAAATATATGTATATGCACCAAGCTTGTTCTTGTGATTTACCTTTATGAATGTAAGCTTTCCCCTTGCAGCTTAATCTAATTCAAATAATACAAATGCAGCTTTATAAAATGATTTAATTGCTGGGGAGAAAGATACTTGTGTGCACTTACAGCACCTGGAATAGTAATAGGAGGATGCTTGTGGGCTAGCACAAACATCTAGCTAGCCCTGTTAAATGCCTACAACTGATCTAAAGTAACACATTGCATTTTATAGTGCTGAAAAATATGTTCTGTTTTCCCTGTGTAAAAATTAAGCTAGAGGTTTTTCTGCACTGCTGGGAGAAGTGAACTGTCACTCCTTCATCTGTCAACTTTGGGGCTTGAAGACAACAAATATTGGCCCAAACACTTGTTCTGCAACAGAAACACCAGTTCCACTTGCTCTTTGCTGCCTGGACACCTCTTGGTATGTTGTGAGGACAGCTTGCCCTCAGCTCTCCAAGGTGCTGCAGCATTTTCCACCAGTGATTTCTGATGCGGTTACAGTTGCCAGTAGAGAAGTTGCTGGCAGATGGAAAATGTGTAGACAATGTCAAATGAGCTGTTATTTCAAAATGCACACAGAAGACCCTGCAGATTTACTTGTATTGTTTCACAATTCTTAATTTCTGAAAGTTATTACTTAATTTCTTTTTTCTTAAATTGGAATGGAGCAGCCACAGAATTAACGTATTGCTGCCCTTTCAAGCAACAACAGTCAGCACTAAGCTCATGTCACGAAAGACTGTCTGGGCTTTGTCAGCTCTAAAGACAGACAGAAGGTGTCTAAAGACAGAAAACAAGTTGCACTTGTAGCCACATTCCAGTTCCACAAAGATCTGTGAAAACTGTATTTTGTGTGTGGTTGACTAACAACCATATTTATTTCTTGAATAGCACAAAATGAAGTGCTTACTATGTGTTTTCTCCTTTAACTTTCTTGGCAGCAGGGTGTACGGTGTCCATGGTGCGTCAAGGGCTTGTGAGGGCTTTGTGGTACTTTATCAGAACCTGACAAGGCCATGAAGAGGCAGCAAAGTTTGCTCAGCATGGAATGTGTCTGGTCACATGGGAGGAAAGCTGCTCTCTCACATCTAAGAGTTAGTTACGGTTTGGGTAGTGGAGTTTCCTGAAGCTGAGCACTAGTCAGATGGGAAGCACTGTGCAGATAAACAACATTTCTTTGGCTGATCATCTTTCTTTTTGCCTTATGCTGAAGATGTAGTGGAAAAGATAATTTTACTTCACATCTTTTGTGTGCCATTGGTTACACAACTTTTTTGTTTGTATTATTTTTTTCTTCCTCTCCTTTGTCCCACATCTCCATTCTCCAGACTGCCTACTACATCTATTGCTTCTATTCATCTGAAGGTGGAAGATTTGAAGTACAGAAGGTTTGCCAAAGTTTATGGGCTTTTGTTGGTTTTGTTTTGTTGTTGTTTTTTGTTTGGGTTTTTTTTTGTGTGGTTTTTTTTTTATCCAAGCTAACTTCTTCTGTTTCTGTGGTTTACTTGGACTACACATTCATATATATGGAGATGATGATCAGAGTGGAAAATTTCGTATTTGACCTAGCAATTACTTTGCATTCTGTAGAAAACAAACCAAACATACAAGTCCTGTGTACTCAAAATATCTGTTTGAAGGAACAGATATTCTATATTCTGCAGAAGCTCCCTATTGTATCCTTTTTGTAATGTACTGATAACAAGTGGGTTTTTTCTCTTATACAACACTTCTCAAAAAAAACTACGGTGTTTGTTCATCTTTTGTTCCTTTCTGGGGAAATAGTTTTCTTTTTCTCCAGTTTCTACTACTTTCTACAGGCTGACTGGCTGTCTGTATATATAGATATTTGTCAAGTGCCTCTGGCAGAAGAGTTAGGCACCTCTGTTCTTACATCTCTACTAACTGAAATGGAAAGTGAGACCATTTCTAACTGGCCAGTATTTAAGGGGCAAGATGGGAAATGTGGCTGCTGTTGAAGAAAGTCTGGAAGATTTGCCCAAATTTGTTGTTCATGGAATAGGATATTTTCACCCCTCCCTTCTCTATCTTGCTCTTCTCCTTTCTCTTTGCTTTGTGGGACTGTCTTAATTCCTTCATGATCTGGTAGTGCATGTCCATGTCACAACCTGTTGCTGTGGGGAACTGCTAGTCCAAGGCTGACTCTTTGCTTTTGCTGCAGACTGTGTCCTTGGGTTTGAAGACTCATTGACTTCACTGAGATTGACTCTTGGACTTACAAGAGAAGAGATTTTCTGACAGCCCTGCTCCACTGCACCCGACTCTATGACTGGAGAGTTCACCATAGCTCCGTCCTTTGCTCTCCAGTTCCACAAGATGGGATCATTCAGAAGGCCCCGACCTCGCTTCATGAGCTCCCCAGTCCTCAGTGACCTGCCGCGGTTCCAGGCATCCCGGCACGCTCTGCAGCTCAGCTCCAACTCTGCATGGAACAGGTGAGCAGAACCCCCATGGGCTGAGCTCTCACCCTGGAACAGCCCCATGATAAGGGCCATGCATATCTGATCTTTGTGCTCCAGACCATTTATGGTTAAGCTCATCTGTTCATAAGTATGCATGAAGTTTTGGCATGCCCAAAGTTTGCCAGCACTGAAAGCTTCCATGGAGGTTAAAACATTAGAACTAGTGGTGTTCAACCTTGGTTTTAGCCAATGTTATTCAGAGGTACTGTCTTGAAATAAAATGGATTTGCTTCCTTAGCAGTTGGATCTTTTATGTACCATGTAGGAAAACACATTCCTATTACTATAATAAAGGGCATTTCTTAATGCATAACAGGTATTTATTTGCATATTATAAAGCTTTTATCACAGTCAGGTTCCTCTGACAACTGCTAAGCTTGTAGCTTCTACCTGCATTTCCTACTGAAAGCCAAATCCTGCCTGCAGTGATGTCATGCAGCAATGGCAACTGGAAAAACCATGTGTAAGGTGAAGAGTGACATACCCTGATCTGATCTAATGGTCTGCTGCTACCAAAAGTGGGTGTTCACACCTTCCCTTCTGACATCTTGCACCAGCTCTGTGCTCCCCAGTCCCCTCTCTTGCTGATGTGGCCCAGCTTATTAAGATCATGCAGTAGTAGCCTGGCAAAAACATCATGGTTATGTGCCAGGATAGTAAGCTGAGGTCTGTGAAGTGTGCAAATGCCACAACTGGCCCAAATAAGGGAATGCTAATTAAGGGAATGACTCCTGGTAGCCGTGGCAAACCTTCAGACTTGGTAAACCATCTTGTGTGCTGTTACTTTATGACTTCCTCTGTGCTCATGAGGGAAGTGTGAGTTAGAAGGTCGTCCAACACTATCTCACAAGCATTAACAGGGCTTAAATTTGGGTCTGACTGAGGTGATGCTAGGGTCCTGCCAGATGCTGCGAATGAGGTGGCTCCTGCTAGCATCACTGGAGAATACAGTGTGTGTTTGGCAGACATTGCCAAAAATCTGTGTCTCCTCAGAGTGATTAGTAACAGCACACAGCAGAGATCCACTGAACAGTCAAGTTGAGGATATATCTGGTGTGAATGTGTTTGTTGTGAACAGTGTCCCTGTAACAACCTTCCCTTGCTTCCTTCCTCTAGGCACAATCTGAGGTTGGTTCTGCTCTGTCTCTCGTGAGAAATGTAGGTAAATAAGAGTGATGATTTTCAGGGAAGAAAGAGTGGAAGTAATTAAGTGCAATTGACCTCTCCACCCCATTATAACCACTCAACTTTTGGCAGCTATGCAATGTTGTGCTCTGTGTTAAATCATGCTGGTGACTGTTATTTATGGATGTTGTACTGTCTCCTTTCTTTTTTGGCAGTGTTCAAATAGCAGTGATAAATGTGTTCAAAGGGGGAGGCTTGCAGAACAATGAGCTTTATACCCTCAATGAAAATATCAGGTAGGTTGCTGAAATGCATGAAAGGGGAATTTTGTTGCTGCTGTTGGGTGTTTGCTTCCCCTACAGAACTACTGTTAGAGGATATCAGTGGGAGGAGCAGGGATTGAATCAGTCTGAAGCACAGCTTTGAGGTTTTAGCGTAACTTCTTTGCTATTGGGTGGAGTGAATGGCAGGGGTACTTGGATAATGTTTTTCTGAATTGCGTGGCTGTGTAGCTTTGCCAAAGACAGGATGTATATTGACTTGTTTTAAAAGGGTGTTGTCCCCTCTTAGGGGGTTTGCCTCTTCTGGCTCTTTTTTTGCACATTTTTATCAGGGCATTCATGACAGTAGTAACATCTTTTTTCTATATCCAAGCTTTTCGGAGCCATGGAGTGTTTCAGATGAGAGCAAAACACAGCATTTAATTTAAATGCTTAATCTTCAAAAAATAATTGCAGAAAAAGACCTGAAAATTTGAATTACGAATATAAAACCCCCCGAAAGCCTAAAAGCCTAACAGACATTTCCTAATGCTGATGCTAGTGATGACTAAAAGTATCGTTTTTTGGGGGGTTTTTTGTTGGGTTTTTTGTTTGTTTTATTGGTTTTTTTTTAAGTAGGTTTCATGATTATCTGCTATTTCATTCTGATTGTTTGGAAAGTTTGGTTAGTAATATTTAGGACTGTAGATAAAGAACAATTTACTTTCACCTTGGTCCCAAGTCCTGCTAAGAGGAGTGTCAGAGCTCATGGATGCAGATCCTCCTCCTTCTCTTTTCCATTACATCCATATTAATTCAGCATGAATGATCTCATATAGGTCTCTGCTTTTCCTTTTATATGCCCCCCTCCATCCCTATTGCATTTTTCCTGAACACTAATATTCAAAGGGCAGTCTGGGCTAAGCACGAATTAAGTGGCAATCTCCACTACCCCTTTCCCTACTTGCAAAATAAATGCAGCTTTCAGGGCATATGACTCTGTCCTACTTGGTCTGGTCCCAAAGGTGAAAGTTTGATACAATTCCTTTTGAGATCTGAGTGAGGGCAGTGTTTCATGCTTTAATGGCATTTTAATGTACTCAGGCCAGCTTTGGGTTTCAGGATTTATCTGCCAGTCTTTTTCCCACTGTGGTGGCTGCACTACACTGGGCACAATAGCCACGTTGCCTGGGCTGGAGCCCTAGTGGCTGGAGCCCTGTGGCTGGACCATCTTATCTTCTTGTAGGTTACTGAAGTGGCTCTATACCTAGAGCTGGGCAAAGAACATGAAATACTTAGTGAACTGTGTCTGCTTTGTAATCAGTGCTGATGGTACGAGGGGAAATGCCCTCTTCCAGGGAGAGGCACTCCCAAGGCAACACTTAGAAGCATTCACCTTGAAATACATGATTAACGTTTCTTCAGGTGCCCTGAGCATTGGTTACATCTGCAAATATCAGTCTCTAAATAGGCCCCTCGAACATTCAACTAACTTACTAACGTCTATCTAAGGAGCAAAAGACACGTGTCCACATGCATGTTCTTTTGCACACCTGCAGCGTCACGCTTGTGATGTAGCTCCCAGCACAGTGTCAGCTGTATGTGCACAAGGTGAATCTCCAGCTTGACGCTGAGTTTTACCCAGCCAGAGCTGTCAGACAGCCAACTAACTCTTGGGTGCCATTAGGTCAAGCTGGTGTGCTTTTGTTATTTGTACGGTTCCATTCGGAACCTTGGAGGAAGTTAGCAATGCAGAGACACTCCCACATTTTGCACAACAGTTAGGTATTTGACAGTAGGAAAGGCAGGATAGTTTTAAAGTGGGAGAGTGTAATGACAAGACCAGGAGATGAGCAGGTGGTAGCATTTTGCTCTGGATCGCTGCCACCAAGCTTTTCTTTTGCTGTGATTTGATATAATTTCACTGGATAATTTTTTTTCCTGCTGTGAAATTCAGTTTTAACAGCAAGAGGAAATGTAAGAAATGCCATTGAAAGATGGGATTTCAGGAAACGGGAGGTGACCTGACTGTGTCTGGAAGGAGACTCCTCCCTTGGATTCTCTCCAGGATGCAAGCCTCTGGTTGCTGATCTACCTGAGCAAGGCAAAGTCCTGCCGTGGGCTTGTGAATCGGCTGGTGGAGACCCCTGGGATTCTGCCAAAGCCAGTGGAAGGGCAAAAGGGCCCAACAAGGACTTACCTGGTTTATCCATCTCGTAGAAATAGAAATGTGAAGGCATGTGAATAAACGCAGAAGTGCTACAGAATGGTTAGGGAGGAAAGTTGCTGTCAAAATTGACTTTCAGCAAAGATAAGGAAAATGTGGTGCAGTTTATTAATAAGAACACAGCCTGAGAACTGCATGGTCCTTAGTTCAAATGCCATTTTTGAGCATTCCTGATTATACTTCATGTTGGTGAAAAGCAAAACTCTTAGAACAGAAAACAAACAACAAATGCAATATTTTACAGGGGGGAGTGGTGGATGCCCTTTAAATTTTAAGCAGAATTTATTGCTACAAAATTTATGCTCACAGTTCCTGAAAGTGAAAATGCCCTGAACTTTGTGGTTGGTTTTTTAATGCTTCTTTTGATATAAAGCTATCCTGATTTTTATACAGGAGCTTTGAAATATAAATGTGAATTAGAATTTAAAACTTTTATTACAGCCTGATTGAAAAACCATCAGTTTTTATTTTTTTACTTGTTTAGAGTATCTTCTTCCTGCATATGTTTAAAACACCTCTTCTTAAATTTCTCCAATGTCTTTATGAAAAAATATGCTGCCTTTGTTTTTTTTGGGGTAAAATGTAGTCATCATGGAAGTTGCAGCTTCTGCTTGTGTGTTTACTTCATTGCTCCTTTCCTTATCCTCCCACCTTTTACTTCCAAGAGAAAAGGAACATACAGTACAGCATTAGAGAGTTATAGAATCATAGAATCAGTCAGGCTGGAAAAGACCAGACCTCTAAGATTATCAAGTCCAACCATCAGCCCAACACTACCATGACCACTAAACCATGTCCCAAAGTGCCGTGTCTGCACTATTTTCAGTTGAATGAAAGGTGGTTTTGTTTAAACAAAAATCAGAAAAACTGATTAATTTCAAGCAAAATAACTTTAAATTTAATTTAAAACATTTTGTGCATTGGAAATGGGTAAAAGTTGGGGTTTTTTTGCTTGTTCCAGGTGTATGTCTTAAGTAAGAAAGAAGACCTGAAGGAAACTGTTTCATTCCCTCATAATTTGAGAATATACTTTGTGGACATTTGTAGAATATATGTACCTAAATATAAAAGAAATCTAGCTGTGGCCAAAATGAGATACACACGCACACACCCCTGTCTTTGATATGAGTGGTAGTAAAGTGGCTATACCTATAAGAAATGATCAGCAATGGCTGTTACTTCATGGCTGCATTCCTTCTGTCTACAGACGGCTGCTGAAGAGTGAACTCGGATCCTTCATCACAGATTATTTTCAGGTATTACATGATTTGCTTACTTTCTTTTGAGGTTTGCTCCCTTCAGCTATTTAGTCTTGGGAGTAAACATACTTATGGGGTTGTGTGCTAAATTTAAGGATAATCTTCCTTCATGCTCAAGAAAGGCTGCTAGGAGCCTGAACTTTTCAAAGAAGATGGGATGCCTTTTCATAGCTTTTCTTCACCCTGTTGCTCTAGTATAAAGAATTCAGGAGTAGGTTTTCTACAAAAGAAACCAGCAAAGGGGAAGAGAACAGATAACATCTGTCTATTTTGGAGGTGGAGGAGAGGCAGGGAAGGAAGTCTCTATCAGCAGGAAATCAATCTGAATGCCGTTTGCCTTTTAGTCCAACAGATATAAATGCAACCTGTGAAAAAACCCAACAAAAGATGGAGGATGAGGGAAAGCCTGACCCATCACAAATGTAAATAAGCTTTATTGCTTTTACTGATACTGTCCAGATAGACAGAGATTCAAACATAACCATATGGAAGTGTGCTGGATGATATTGAGGGAGCACCAGTGGCTTTCAGTTGTTTACTGTGGTATTGTTTAAAAAAAAAAGGAGGCTGCTGAAAACAAAGGGTTTTCTTCCCCTTGTGTATGAGAAAAAATTTCAGTACTTTCTAAGGTGGCTGCTGCTGCTGCATACTGTGCTAACAGTGTAGACAAGGGAAAAAGAAGACTAGTGTTGTTTCTTTTCAATATTAGATGACGTGACTTAAAAAAGTCCCTTGTGCTGTGCTATAAAGCGATAAGCAAACTCCTGCCTCAGGGGTAGTTGTGTTTCACTTCTTCAGACCCTATCTGCACAAATCATTTACTGGAAAGAGGCAGCTACTGGCACTGAACCGTGGGACGTTTCCTAAGCAAGGAGTGGGGTCTGGTGGCAGCCTGGCAGAAAAGCTGTGAACCTGTAGCACAGTGCCTGGCTTCAGTGGAAATCTGCTACCGCTCTTAAAAACAAGCAAATGAAAGTTTGCAGTTAAATATATGTGGTGAATTGAAATTTGAAAGGTCCTTATTGGGTACGCAAGTCCTACAGAGCTAGGCATGATGTGCAAAGCTGGAATAATGAGAAAATGGCCAGAGGCAACTTCATGCTCCCACAAGCCTCAGTGGAGCATGGAGCGGAGCATGGGTCCCAAGTGAGGTAAGGTGCTGACATGTGAGTGTTACCTGGGTTTGAAAATTCAGACTGTACTGAAAGATGACTGGGTGGGTTCCAGTGCTGGGTAAGATGCAGCTGCATCATGTCACTGCACGGTGGCTGCTGGGCACTGCATTGCTCCCAGCGCTGGGGTCTGTCACGGTCATGCCAGGGCTAGTGGCATTAGCTGAGACTCCTTAGATATCTTAGCAGTATTGCTGATGAGACAGCTTAGGCTGCAGTCTTCTCAGTGCTGGAGGCTGGATGTCTATGTTGCATCTCTCTTAGCAAGCCAAAGGCATCTGCTCTCGCCCTGGGAGAAAGACCTGATCACCAGTATGGTTTTCTGCAAAAGCAGGAGCAAAAACTATGCTTTCACCCTAATGTTAGGGCTGTACTGCTTCAGCCACAGGCCACAGTTGCAATGTAGGTCCTCAGCACTGCACCACAGCTGAGAGAGTGGTGGCCTGTGCCTCTGAGTGTGATGCAGGAGCTGTGTTTGTTTTTCTGTCAGTCTGACTGTTCACACTTGTGCAAATACCTCAGTGTGTATGTACCATTTCACCTGCAGCTGCTGTTCTCCTACTGGGACTCAAATGTCATTTCTGGGACTTCTTGTTTTTCTCAATGTTAAATGGAGTAACTCGGTATCCATCAGACCTAACCTGAAGTAAAATTCATGGTGCTGGCAAGCCACGAGGCAAACTGAGATAAAGGCTGTTGTAGGTAATTAGGTTTTTGCCTTGATGTGACCTAAGACACAGACTTACTTCAGATTCTAGACTGACAATTCATGGCCGTAAATTATCACTACCTTGTGACTGTCTTTACTCAAAATTCTTGAGCTGTGCAGTGTGAAGAGACTATTCATGTGCCAAAAAAAGGGCTGACAATGTGATTTCTTTTGTCTATGGGTTCAGTTTTGCTGATGATGCCAGTTGATTTATGGCAAAACTGCTGCCACCAAAATGGGCAGAGGGAATTAGACTGCTGAAAAATAACCTTGAAAGAAAGTTTTCAACTAATTCCTTTGATTACTTTTGCTCATTGCATCTGACATGAGGGAGGTGGTGGGAGTGGGTCAGCAGGATGGGGAGAGGAGTGGAAGTGCATCTTTCGGCAGTGACTTCATCCTCCATCTGTTAAAGCTCACTGAAAAGATATCCTTAGAACCAAGTTTACTGTTCTCTTAGGTTGAAATGCACCCTGTAGGATCAGCTGTTATGTGTAAACCAGGCAGGTTTAAGTATCTTAGCAACAATTAGAGCAACTAACTGGGTCATGTAATATTTAGATGTAATAAATCAAGATAAAAGTTTTTCTTATGTCACAGCACTTGTAACAAGAGCTGGTTTTGAGTGCGTATAATATTGATTCTTAAAACCATATTTCCATTGTTCTGGCTCTTGCATTGTGCATATATTGTACACACACACGTTCTTTCTAACCAGTGAATATTTAAGAGTAAAATGGAGCAGAGTGAGATAAATCTACCTTTAGGGGATCCCCATAAGGGATCATCTTGATTTCCTCACAAATGCTTTTCATAATCATTCATGCAAATTACTAGTTTTTAGCTTCTGAAGTTGCTATAGGAACAGTTAGGATCTGGATGGGGTTTAGGCAGTCTTTCTCTGCTACCCAACCAGAATTACTGGGTCTGTTCTGTGTTTGAAAAAGAAATCTAATTCCTGTAAGTGTTTCTGTGGGAACTTCAGTGTTTCATTCTGAAAGAGATTTATGTTTATAAATCTGCAGCTCTAGAAACTCTATTATACATACAAGCCATCTCACTGGTGTAACTGCCAGAAGAGTTGAGACTTGTATTTGCTGCAGATCTGCCTTAAAGCAATGCTTCATGCACCAGTTTTTCCAGTACTGACTTATGCTCATGAACTGATCCAGTAGTTTTCTGCTGCTGAAAAGGGACATTTTGTACACACCTGACTTCTCAGATACCCAGCAGGGCACCATCTGATCTCACTGCTGGGTTAATTCTCTGGTGTCCTATGACCATGGAGGGTCAGAGGCTAGAATTTGGAGGAATAAGGTGTATTGGTGATTGGGACTTCTCTGGGACAGCTTTAAGATTTTTCAGTTGATTTCCCTTCATTTTCACACTGTCTGACCCTCGTGGTTGTAGAGAAAAAATGTGACACACAGCTAGTGAGTGTTGGTAAATGGAGACATTACCTTCCTATTTTCTGCAAACAGCCTGAAACAAAACCTTTGGAAAGGGTGAGCTGTTTCTTTTTACTCTCTGGGGTTTTGTTAATCTTGAAACTCATGCGGAAATTAGATGCTAGCTATTTCACAGCTAACAACTGTAGCAGAACTGCCCATTTCATACACATTAACTCCAAGCTGTCTCCTGCTGAGATAAAGAGACCCAACCCCTCCCTTCCCAGGTACTGCAACTTCTTCCAGCACCCACAGGCTGCCAGTGCAGAAAGCCAGATGCCCAGAGCTGATGCCTTTCTAGCCTGATGCTTTCTGTCTATGCCAGCAGAGCTGGTAGGTGAGGTGAGGCATGGCAAGTGGACTGTATTTCCTCGTTGAATCTCGTGAGAACTTTGGTGTTTTAAAACCAGAAGCAAAGCTGTTACATAATTTCCAGCCTTCTGCAGTGGAGAACCACAGGAGGAGACAAGTGGTGACTCAGAATTACATCTGGCTTTCTGTTTGCATGCAAAACCATAGAAACCACAATGTGCAAGCACCCTTGTCGCGGGGATGTAGAGCAAAGTCAGAGTAGCAAGATGATAATGGATAGCTGCAAAAGTAAGCAGCAGCAGTGGTGGAGCAAGCCCAGATCAGATCCAAAATTGATTTGGTCCTCTCCTTTTAGAGATGTGGGACGGGTGAACCTTCCTATGGTCAGAATCCCTTTTGCTGTAGGTTAGCTTGCTGTGCAAGGTGGATGCAGCGATAGAGGCTCTCCTCCCCCTGTTGTGGTGCTGTAAAGCTTTTGCTTATGTCTCTGCTGTCTGGCTTTCTGGAACACCAGCCTATCCAGCATCTCTCATGATGCTTGCTGTCCTATGAAAGGCTGCTTGGTAAAGCCAAGCTAACAGCAGAGAATGCCATGTGTCCCTCTCTCCTGCTTAGTCAAAGAGAAAATCTTGGTGCATGTGACGTTCTTTCCTCGGTGCCAGGTTTCTACTTCTACCTGTTTTGCAGCAAGGCAAGGAGGTAGTTGTGCAGGTTGTTGGAGTGAGACGCGGTTATTGCTAGATAAAGGCAGTGCTAGCTTTCCTGTGGCCAAGTGCTGTCTCATGCCTGCTGCCAGGGGCTGCAGCAGCTCAGCCACTGCACAAGGGGAGAGAATTCACACTTGTGTGATTTGCAGAGCTCAGCCATATGTCTGCAAGACTCTTTTGGGACAAGCTGGTGGTCTTAATTATTGTATGTCTTTCCTTGTCTGGAAACCCATGTTCATGCAGGTCTGCTAATTATTTCTGCTTCATCTGGCACTTTCTAGGACTGAGCTTTCATGGAGCAACTCCAGAGGCTCCATAGCAACTGCCCAGCTTCATTATTATGGATGGGGTTATCCAGCAGCTCATTCCCACTACCATGAGCTGAGCAGAGGACCTAGTCCTGTGTGGCGGCAGCAGGAGGGGCTCCTGCTTTCAGGTCCCTGTGGACTCGTGTGGTTCACTCAAAATGGAGCCTGGATGGTACCATCCCAAGCACAACATGGAGTTCTGTGCTGTGCCCTGACTAAGAGGGGTTACCTCCTGGGAGCCCTGACTCACTGGTGCAGAGCCGGGGGGGTTGGTTGTGGGATTTTCCCATAGCTGCTGCCTTGCTGGTATGGTGTGGGCTACACTATAGAAGTGCTGTCTGCTCGGTCTGTCTGGTGTGCTCTCCTTCTTACTCTCCCTGCCTCACTTTATGCCTTTAAGTGGACTTTCTTTTTGATCTGTTTTGAAGAAGGCTGTCTTTAGAAGAGTCATTTCAGGATGTCATTTCATATTTATCTTGCATTTTGTTCTCTAGGTATGATCAAAATCTTTTCACTCTTCTGTCACTATTTCCTCTATTTCTAGAGAAAAAAAAAAAACCCAATAACTAAACAAAATGGGAGGGATGCTCCAGGTATGAAATGCTTCAGCTCGCATGGATTTGTGTTTTGTAAAAGGCCGCCAAGAACTAAGTAGGTGTTTGTGTACAGTTGACAACTTTGTAGAAAATACTTGCAGAGTACATTTGGATGAGGTGGTTTTTTTCTTCTTCAATGAACAGTAGATTATCCAATAAACAGTGGCTGAGCACTTGTAGAACCTATAAAAGTGTAGTTTAACTCTAGAACATAAAGCCTCAGTTGGCTAGAAGAGGGCTGCATGTAAGAAATGCTTTAACATGTAGAAGAAAAACATTTTTTTTTTTCATCCCCTGAAAATTGGGGTAAATAATTTTGAATTTGCTCTGGATCAATTTGCTTCTGTTCCAAGCTTATTTTTCTATTTGGTGAACTAGTATGAATTTGTCAATTTTACTGTGGCTTTTTAAAGGCATGCTGGCTTGGAGACATAATATTTAGTAATATTTTCTGATGAGCAGAACTCCTTTGTGCAGTGCTATGCTGAGGAAACATGTCTGCCAAAATGTAGCTGCTTTTCACAGCTCTTCTGATTGCATGTACCACCTGTAGCAGAGCAAGCCATGCCAGTGGCAAGACTATCACCCCAAAACCCTTCATGTTGATCCTGCCTGGAGGCCCTCCCTGTCACCAGGCTGCTGTCAGAGCGCTGCTGACAGGAAATATATTTTTGCCTCTGGCAAAATTTCACGGGTACAGTTTTGCCTGGAGTGTAGCAGGAACCCTCCCATGAAGGACCCCTGTTGGACATGACCATCTTCTGTCAAGGTGGAGTGAGGGAGGAGGTGCCTGTCACTGCTGACACTGCTGGCTTGAGCAGGGAGCCCCAGCTGTGGTGCCTGGGAGAGCTTTTGCTTTCGTCCATTGCGCTGGGGGAAGTGGAATTGCTCCTCTGGGTACAAATGGAGAAACTTAGCTCTTTTTTCTTTTTTTTTAACAATAGGGGAAGGGGAGAATATCTGTGCCAGGAAAAAGAAGGAATCACCTGGCAAGTGTCTACATTTTACAGCGTGGTGTGTAAATGCCTTCAGATGCATTGGTTTATTCCCAGTGATTTGAACACAGCTTCCTTTGTAACAGCAGTGAGCACACGTGTGTTGTGGGAGAGTCAGTGCTGAGCTAAAAATGAAGAGTGACTTTTGTGTTGGAAATGTTGCCATGTTTTTTTTTCATTCTCTGAACATATTTATCCAACTTGCTGTGGTCATTGCCCGGGTGAAAGCGTCTCCCAGATTAGTGCTCTTTGCAGCTTACCCATCCTTTGGCAGCCCAGTTCCTTCTGGGCTCTGTTGGGAATTCTTGGATTTCTCTATCCCTCAACCCAAACACTCACAAACCCAGAGAGCTTTATTTTTGACCTGTGGCCATCTGCAGCTTTCAACTGCAGTTAGGGAGTCATTTGTACCCTGCCTGTGAGTAGGTTCAGAAAGTGCCATACAGAAGTGCCTTCCCATCTCTGCATGGTCACCTGTGCAGAACAGCAGTTTTAGCCTGTTCTTCTGCCAAACAGGACCGTTCAAGCCAGCTCTGATTCCGGTGTTGAAATTCCTCGGATAGGTTTATAGTGGAGCGTTGAGATTTGTTTATAGCTTGGCAGTACTGCGTGGATAGGATTGTTTTTGCACTCTGCTGGAGCTCGTAAAGGTCAAAGTCTTGTGACTTGGATGGGAGGTTCAAATAGCACAATTTCATCCCATGTGTTGCTCCTGAAATGTTCTGGTTTAGTTGTGTAAGTAATCTATAAGGAACCTATATTCTGCATTATTTTGGGAATAAGACGATACTAAATATTGTTAGGCTTGAATTCTGAAGAAATGCCACCTGCTAGCAGGGCAAAATTACCTTTATTACAAGCATGACTATGAAATATTTTTCCCTTTTATGTATGGTACAATATTTAACCATTATTGGTCGTCACGGAGTTTTACCACTGGTGGGTTAGGTAGCCATTCCTCCTTATTTCATGACTTAATTCTGGATCCACATTAGGGGCTGTAGCTTTGGGTTTTTGGTTTGGTTTTGGTTTGTTGTTTTTTTTTTTTTTAAGCAGTCTCAAAAGTATTTACATGTGGCTCATTTAAGATAAGTAAGTCAAAACATGAGTCAGTGTTTTAATATAATGTAACCATGAGATGGAACAACAGCCAAGGAAAGGCACCTAATTCCTCCATGATACATAACACCACACTCCTTTTACAAAAGAAGAAAATGTCTATGGAGTCTCATGGAAGCTCCCCCTGCTACACAAAGCACACGAGATGGCTGATGAGCTTGTATGGCTTGTTCTTTCTTCTTTATTTTTGTTCAAATCTTGCCAAAGATATAAATGGAAAAATTTATCTCTGGCATTGCAGTGGTACCCAGTGCAAAAGGGGAGCCCCAAAGAGCTCACCTTGCATAAGGTGATATTCTAAATCAAAAGAAGTTTCTTGGATTTCAGCTCTGATTTTATTAATTTTAGTATTTTCCTACCTGACAGGTTTTTTAATATAAATTCTCTACCAGAACAATGCATCTAGTGATGTTGTCTTACCAATAGGAGTCCTGGTTCAGTCTCTCTACCTCCACCTACTTGCAAAAGACTTCTGAAGCCCTTTTCAATAGATAGTATTATTTTTAAAAGTCCTTCCTTTTCAGTGATGGCTGTAGCTAACAAGTAAGGCAAGTTTTAATTTCTTCTGGAAAGTGAAGTACAAGCACAAGCAGAGAATGCCACAGAGCAAGGTTTCCTTCTTTTTATTCCTGTCAAGGGGTAGCAATTCCCTTTAGGAGAGAAACAAAACTTTTCTTTTTTTTTTCTT
>JANHGL010009324.1:0-62539 GCA_024611195.1 Ceyx melanurus | reverse complement strand
AGTAAAGATATAAATATAGATAATAGATAAAAAAATAGATATAAAAATAGATATAGAGATAGATATAGATATAGATATAGATATAGATATAGATATAGATATAGAAAAAAACAAAGTAGTGTAGATAGCAGCAGGTAAATGTTCTGAGAAAAGAAAACAAGTTTTTGTGCAGATCTTTAGATATATCTATTATCTTTGGACATCCATCACCCAGTTTAGAACTGTGACAAAATAGATCAATTCTCAAAAAATGAACCTAGGTATCCCCCTTTCATTGAGCTATTAGCTTGACCAAAATGCAAGCTTAGAGGCTAGAAATGAGGGTGTTATAATTGTTTATTCAGTGGTCTTGACATATATTCTTGGTTGTGTTTTTTAGTACAAGCGGTGGCTTCATTGCTTCTTATGTTCCCAGTCAAATAATGAGTTGGGTGAACCACTAAGTGCAACTGTGAAAATGGGTCTCTTCTTGGCTGGGTCTAGCACAATATCACAGAAAACTTACTAAAGTCCATATTGATATCACCAGAACTTATTTTCAGTCTATCTTGCAAATTTCTGTGGGCAATCATGTACTATTCCCCTTCTCCCTTTTGAACAGATAAGCAAATATTTGTTACTGAAATAAAATTCTAAAATTTCAGAACAGGTCCAATTCACTATTTGAGCCAACATCTGTGCACAATCAAATGTAGAGGCATTTTGAGATCTATATTTATCACATATTTCTTACAGGGAATTTTCTGACACCCCCCCCACACACATTGAAAAGCTTCTTACTGCTTTATACATTCCCTCTGGATATTCAGCTGTATCAGTTGCTATTGATGGAGTTGTCTGAGTTCCCTTCAAACTGTGGTTTTTGTCAGGGAAATCTTGCATTCAAGATGTATGTGATTTATCTGAGATGCTGTCAAATCAATAAAGTTTCACTTCAGCTGCCAGAAATAAAATCTATGTAGTGGTTTTCCCCATGAGGATGTAACTAGTCATTGTGTAGGTGGTGATAAGTGAACGGAGAATGGGGGAAAAAAATGGGACCTGAATTCATGGCCTTCCTTCCTTGAGGTACACTCCTTAAGATTAGTATTTCCTCTCTCTCTGAGACTTGTTTCAAACAAAATTACTCCACACCAAGTGGGACCTCTTCCCCAGGAGGTAATAAGCACTCCTCTCCCCCTTCCTCCTGCTATCACCTGGTTGTCTCAAGGCTGCTTCCAAGTTTTCTCTGGCAGAGGAAGGGATTACTCCTCTGTCTTCCCCTGACAGCTAACACCTTGGAAAAGCAGTGCAGGGAATGGTGTCCTCACTACCCACACTGCTCTTTGAGTGGCCTTTATGTAGTGTCCAGCTTGCTTTAGTCCTTTATGTGTCCAACTTTAGTGTCCAGCTTGCTGGATGGCTTTCGGGGAACTTTCTGCCTTAAGTCATGCAAGGAGGGGAGGTGTGGAGAAGTGTCTGCTCCATGAGCTACGGCCACACTGATGCATGAAATTGATGCCAACCTGCTCAGCTCTGTCAAGAGTAAAGTGCTCAAGGGCAGCGCTTAAAGGCTCTTAATTAAAACTGAAGATATAGACACTTCTGTATAGGAAACTCCTAAAGGGTTTGAGATGGGAGCTGAGAGGTGGTAACTGGATGATCTCAGTGTGGGGTTTTGGCACTCATAACTCTAAAACCTTGCATGAATTTTTAAACAGTTTTAATTTATGAATCTTGCTGCAATCAATAGGGCTGAGGTACTTGCTCATAATGAAGGACCTTCATTTTAGGGCACCACCTCCTCACATGTAATATGGGAAAGTATCTATCAAGGTGCTGTACAGAATAGCACTTCCAGAGTGTGGTGGGAACAGAAAATGAGGAAAGCATGGGAGATGGTCAAAACTAGGGAGAAGGAGACAAGCAAAGAACGGGAGGGCAAGATGAACCACTTAAAGCAGAAGATACAAATGCTGAAACCAGAGCTACCAGTTTTTCAACTTGATTTGGTCCGTGAGTTTCACACAGACTGTACCAAGACATGAGATGTTTCTTACAGTCCTGCAGAAATCCTGTATTTTCTGACATCCTCCAGTCTACTGGAGAACAGCTGCTGGTCACTATCAGAACTACCACTCCTGAAGTCAACATATAGCAGCTGCCACAGAGCTTCCCACAGAGCCCTCCTCAGGAAATTACCCAGTAGACCTCAACAGAAATTAATTAAATAGCCGTAGCTTAGCCTGTAATGTAATCAATAGTCACATCACTGTCTTATGTGGATGTAACTGTCTGATTGCAGAAAGATTATCCAGCACAATGTGGTTTGGGTTTATATGTCATTATTTAATGATCATTAGCACCCCAAGGATCAAAAGCTACCTTAAAAATCCAGCTGCCAATGATGCTGGAATGTTTGCCCTTCACACTAATGAACAACTGGTGAAAGTTTGTACATCTGAAGACCAGCTTATAAATCATTTACCTTCAAGTTTTCCTGTTGCAGGAAAGTATTTTGTACCTTTTTTTTTTTTTTTTTTTTTAATAAAACTCACCTGCTGCTGATGGAGCTAACAGCTGGCTGCATGTGAAGAGTTTAACACGGTGCTAATTAAAATCAATTACATGTTGATTGACCTGCCTTACCAATAAAACATCCTGGCCCAGGTTGAATGCTTCATAGATCTGAGTTGGGGCTGGTCTGAAGTGGGGGTTTGCTTTTGCCCCAGTAAAATATCCCTAATCCAGACTAGTATTGACTGCACTCAAACCTTTGCAATTTATGCTGGTGGGAGGACATTCTTGTGCAGTCCTGCTGACACACCAACTCTGTGGGGATGACCTGAGGAAGGAGGACCAGCCTTCTGCTTAAACAAGGTAGAAATTTTTGTTGATGTTGGCTCTTCTGGAGAGTTCCTAATGGTGTGATTGGTGGCACATAATGACCATGAGTGTAGATGTCCCCATTGCACAGTGCTGCCTGCTACTTCTTAATATTTCCATAACCATAGAGACTTAGACTTTGCTGACCTTTTTGTGTTATGTTGGATGAAATAAGATGCAAATTTAAAGGGTGGCTTTTACTTCTAAGGACCTCTTTAGGCAGTAAGTCCTTAACCATTTACAGCTGCCTCTGCAGCTACTGTCACTGTTGAGGGCAGTTTTCCTTTGAAATGGCATTCTCTTTTCAGACTTTATTCATAAGTGATGCTATGCTAAATGGGAGCTATCACCTTCATGTATAGTGCAGAGAAGCAGATACACAAATTACATCTGTACTTCATGTTTATGTTTGTTACCATAACATATATTCTCTTTCTGACAAGTCTTAATGCTTTTTAACAGATACATTACAGTTCTTTCCAGCAATAAAATACAGATTCAGCTCAGGAGCTGGACTCTGGGAAGCATCTTATGTATTGTCATTGATATTACCTTGATACAACAAGACTAATTGCAGGGTAGGTAGAAGTCATTTCCTTTTACCAGCTTTTCAGAATAATTCAGTGTACTCAGTTGATGAGTATTTCATTTTCCTTCTAAGATACTCCCATAAGTAGAGTAGTTTGCCTGTTCCTAATCACCTCCTCACTGTGCTAAACTGTCCCATTCTCTTTAGTCCCTTTCATACAGAAACTACATCAGGCTCCTATTCATCTTGTTTCCTGCCTCTGCCATATCCTTTCAAAAACTGAGTGTATAGAATGCTGTAGCTGCAGCATGAGCATGATTGATGCTTATTGTGGGACTGTGTAATCTCTACTTTCTTTTTCTTCTCTTTAAAAATCAGGATACTGTTCAGCTATTTTTCTTTTAAGGGCAATTAAATTCTGAGCAGATCTTTTCATTAGATGATCAACAGAGCTGCTTGGGGACTTCTCCTTAAACATCAGTATAGCTGCATTCTTCATGTGCCAGTACGAAGTGCCTGAGATCATACTGCACAGTCCTCCATTTTCTTGTGTCAGATATCAGCACTTAAAATTTAACAACTGATGAGGACATTTTGCAATTGGCTGCATTTCTCCATTTTATTCTTTTCTGGGCTTTTGAGATCCCTGGCAGGGGATGTGAGAATTGAAGGAGACAGTACTTCAGAGTGTGAATTATCCAGGAGTACCAATAAGGCCTATAACGTCTGGTTATCGTAGGCAAAGGAGTAGGAGAACAATTAGGGATCCTTTTTGGACCAGCATGGTGAGTGACTCTACAATTATCTTGGATGTAGAAAGATGTGGAGTTTTATTTGACATGACAAAAAGGTAAATTTATCTGGTTTATGTGGCAAGGTTTTGGTAGCAGGAAGGCTGCAGGGCTAGCTTCTGAGAAAAGACCAGGAGTTGCCCTTATGTTAGAGCCAGTTCCAGCTGGCTCCAAGATAGACCTGCTGCTGCTCAAAGCAATGCTAGAGGTTTCTCTGTAATAATGTATTGAAGAAAGGGTGAAAAATGCTGTGCAGCAGCTGTGAGAGTGAGGTGTGAAAAAATGTGAGAGAAAGAAACAGCCCTGCAGACAGCAAGGTTTGTGAAGAAGTAGGGTCAGAGGTGATCCAGACGCTGGAGTAGAGATTCCCCTGCAGCCTGTGGAGTAGACCATGACAAAGCAGGCTTCCCACCACTGCCCATGGAGGACCATGTTGGAGCAGTTCATGAAGAGCTGTGTCTTGTGGGAGGGACCCCATAATGAAGCAGGGAACAGCATGAAGAGAAAGGATAGGCAGAGGTGAAGTGTTATGAACTGATCACAAACCCCTCTCTGCTTGCAGGAGATGAGGATGTAGAAGAGTCAGGAATGAAGCCAAGCCTGGAAAGAGGATGGAAGAGAAAGTGGTTAGTATATTTCTCTTCATTCATACCCCATTATATGAGCTCATGGTACATGAACCAAGCAAGAAAAGTGCAGTAGTCAGAACTCTGAGAGGTTTCAGGATTACATTAGTGAGCTTTCCTCCCCTTGGTATAATATAAAAATGGCAAAGATAGTATGGAATGAGAGTTTTTAATAACTCTCCTAAGTGTTCTATTAACTGCCGTGTATCAGACAAATGAGATGCAGAAACTAGGGAAGCATTTTCAGTTGCTGAGTAAAAACAATTTAGGGGGTAAATTTACTTCCTGATCTGCACATAGCAATCCTGCCAATTGGGCTTCTGTTAATTTTAATTATTTTAAAAAAAGTTTTAAGAGGAGTTTGACACAGCAGCTATAGGAATATCCTTGCCTCTAGTCAGTGTGGTTTCAAGGCTAAGAATAGCCTGCAATCTGTGCCACATTGTAATGGTTGATGGTCACCTCCCTGCATTGAACAGAAGTCAGGGCTCATGCTGGCTCTCTGAGATGTCTTCTGCCCCAGGTTTTCATCTGAATACTTTAGTATCTGATCTACTTCACCTTCAGCTTCAGTATCTAAGACCTGTCAACTGCCTTGGAGAGCCTTGATCTTCAGACACATCTGCAGTCCCTCACCAGGGCTGGTGGAGCCATCTTGGAGTGGAATTGCTGGGAAGATATTTATTTATATATATATATATGAGTAGAAAATGCTTATGCAGCTAATTAGAGGCAGTCATGACAGTTTGTGGCATGTTGATATAACGTCATTATAGTGAAAGGTCTGTCAAATACCTGCTGCTCTCTGTGACCTCCTACCTGGCAGCACTGTGAGGACAGAGATGAGAAGCATGCACAGCAGAAAAGCTGCTTTGTGGCATGCTTTTATTCCAACCAGTGTGTGCCACACACAACACAAAACACTGTAATCCTTATTGTTTTCATTTCTCCTTTAAAGTCCTTGGATAGTGTATTTCTCTTTGTTGGTACATAGATACCATTGTGAAGAGAGATGATACTTCTTAAGAATGTGTTTTTCTCCCCCTTTTTCTTTCTATTTAATTATTTGTATTGGGGGAAAAAAGGATAAAAGAAATGCATTTTGCTTATGAGGCACAAGAATTCATGACTATCATGATCTTTTTCAGGGAGGCTCAGAGGAAGACTTACACATTGACCCACTATTGATTATCTCTTTGAAAAACATTATGTAGCAAAATCTCTTAGACTTACTGTACAGAATCTGACCTTTAGTAAAATGCTAATCATGCTCTAGGAAAGCTTTTTTTTTAAATGAGAAACATCATTTTTGGTACTAGTGTAAGCAGGAAAACCCCTGTGTTGACTGATGTGAATGACTGTTCTGAGTTTGAAATAATGACAGGGATGTAGCTGCAGATGCCAGGATTATGTAGGTTACTGCTGGGATACTTCCTAAGGATGGCTACAGTCTTCATAAGATCTGAACTGGGACAATGGGCAAATGCTTTTCTGACAAGAAGGAAATGTTGAGAGCTGCATTTCCCTGCTCACATGCTGGGTTCCGCTGGGCAAGTATCTCCTTGACAGTAGAAATACAGACAATGAGGTTTCTGGAGATGGATCACTGGACATCATATAAAATGTCTTGATGTAATTAGTAAATGGAAAGGATAAGGATAGGCTACCATCTAGTGGATACCTTGTAAAATTATTATATTTGTATTTAACTTATTTTGTGACTTGAATGGCTAAACCAAAGATAAATCAATTCAGCTCTTAAGTGCTGAAGTGGCACACAAAGCACTCTCACCATGTAGGTATTCAGACAGACTTTCAAAAATCTTGCTGTGCTTTCTTCTGATATCTCAAAACAGCTCTGCTAGCCCCAAAGCTAAAAGAGACAAGGCAGAGAATGCTGTAATTGACAAGTGCCCTTATCCCTCATTGACCTCTAGAATCAGAATACAAGCATCCAGCCATATGTTAGTGTCTCTAAAGCAAATTTAAGGTGTGAAATTGAGGTGGAAACTTTTAATGTAACAGAGAGCAGTCCAAGAGAGAGAAAATAGAGGAAATAAGACATTTAACTCAAATATAGTGCATGTATGAAGGCACACAATATACCCAGTGTAGTAGTTAAGACACAGCAATAGCTAAGGAAGTTGATATCTCTGCTATACCCAGATGTCTTCAGTGCAGTGTTTTCTAACCTGAGGTGTTGTGCTTTCCTCTGGAGAAATAAGGCATCAGCTGTATGGATGTAACTCTATCTACACTATGCTCTTTGTATGATCCGATTAATAACAACTGGTGTAAGTCATGCAAATCATGATTCCTGAGTCTCATCTAAAGTGGTGGAACTGTCACTGCAACTGAGCAGACAGAAAGGGAATGGAGTTGCTGAATGCACCTGCAAGTCTCTGTGGCTTTGAGAGCTGTGGCTCAGCTATGAAGGACAAGGTACTGAATGCTAAACTTATGGATAAAGAGCAGGGCACCAGGCTCCTTAGATGAGATTTTATTGTTTAAAAAAGTACTTACATAAAAGAGTAAGGGAGAAACACAAAATCAGAGCAGCCTTGTCTACCAGACAGGTGGATTGCACTGATGAGCCTCTGCTCTGATCAGATGATGGAACTCCCTGGGATAGTGGCCTCAGTTTTGATAGCTCAATTTCTGTGCCTAAGCAGGTATACAAGGCAACAGAAAGAGAGGAGGTTGAAAGAGAGGGAGTTAAAATGGAAGATTGCTCACAGTTTAATTCAGGTGACACCAGTTCCTAGAGGTAGTACCCTCCTCTCTGGGCTCTTTGTTTCTGCCTAGAAGCTGGAATTGAAGGGAAGTCTTCTACCTGCATGATGTTTCCTTCTGCCTCTTGGTAGCAGGACAGAACACAAAACAATTAGGCAAATAGAAAGGTCCAAATCAAGAGTCCTTCAAGTTAAACATTGAGATGTAGCAAATGCCAAGGCCTGAAGGCTTATTGTAAAAACAATAAAGTACAAACTCTACGCTTCTGCAGATTTTTATTTCTTGCCCACAGAAACCAAAGGAATCCTCTTCTGCACTTTTTCTGACAGGCTTTGTCCAACTAATCTTAACCTACCAAGGTCATATCAGTGAAATCTAGTTCCCAAAATAACATTCCTAACTTTCATAAGGTCTGCCCAGGTAGGGTATTTTTAGATAGATCTGCCTGAAATGATCTTCTGTAGGTCTTTTTTTTTTTTCTCCTACCTGAGTTATCTGCTGCCTGTCAATACTGTGAAAAACATTCCTAATTTATAGAGGAATAGGGTATGTTTTCCTCTGGACTCAGCTTATTATCCAAAGAGTAAAAATTATGCCTAGTGCTACTCAATAAGTTCCTGAATTGTAAGACAAGCAGTCCCTCATCCATGTTTTGCAGAAAGATGCACAATTTCAGAACAGAATAGTACTTTTATATAGGTGTGGGTTTATTCTGAGTTGCCAATAATATCTGAATCCTTATAATGTTTTTCCAGGAAAAAAAAAGCCAGCAACAATGACCACAAATCCCTTAAATTCAATCTAATGAAGTGTAAACATGGAATAAGTTCTCAGAATTCAGCAAATCAGGGATAATATATAGTCAGAGGATGCATTTTGGTGAATTGGAATGTTTTGTGAGCAAGATGTGAATGGTAAAATTTACTGGCATGGAAGAGAGCTGGAGATTCCCCAGTACATCAGAGCTGCAGCACAGCAGCTCATACATCTTGGGGAAACAAGGAAAGGACAAGGCGCTCAAGAGGCAAGAGGGAGAAGAGAGCAAGCCTTTATGCAGATGTGCACAGTTTGCTTTTGACCCTTTTACTTAGCTTGGATTTTGCTTTCAATTATGAAAATTAACTTCTAGATGGTAATTTCTATCTATTGCTGCATTTCAGTTTTCACCTGGTTGTACAAGCTCATGGTTGTGTGTTTGTGTTTTGGAGAATGGAAACATTTCTAAAAAGCCTTTTCCCTGTCCAGTCTGTGTGACCTTGTATTGAACAGAGCTAGGCAAACATTTAGAAGTAAATCCAAAAGTGAACCTGAAACCTGCCTTTGGCTTTTGTTATGAGCTTGAAATTGAATTTTACCATAAGCTTTATGAGCCTAGACTGAGTTGGAGGGGACCTGGGCTGATTTAAGGTTTTACAGGGAACCATTTGATACACAGAGGCTTAATGTGAGTTTGGCTTGAAACAAAGAAATCCTTGGCTGACTTTGGTCTTTTGAATCCCATATCCAAGGTGAAATCCAAGGGCTGTGTAAATTTAGGGCAGATTGAAGATGGTGTGTGCATGCTCTTGTGTGCATACACGTGGCATCTTAACGCACAGCTCCAAATTCTACACGGGATTGTGACTCTGAGGAGCATCAGAACGTTTCTCAAGCACCAGATCAGCGCTGAGCACTCTGGCAAAATAGGAGCGGTAGATAATTAAAGCTCAGACCCTGCCCTTCTATAAACAAACACCTCGCTCCCCGTGTGTTTGTGGAGTAATAGTGACATCCTGTGGCCAGTCACTATTAGTCCCGAGCACGGACAGGCTGGTTATTCCTACTGGTGCTAGACATGACCTGCTGGGAGAAAGAAGGGCAGAGCTGGAGGGAGAAAAATTCCATTCTTCCTTAATCTAGACGTTAAATTTCAAAGGAGAGGAAAGAGTTACAACACGCTTGCTCTTCAGTCATAATCCAAACATTATGGCCCTTAGCTAATTTAAATGTAAAGTGATTTTAAACATGCTTTCTGAAGCTGAGCATAGAAATGAATACCCATGGGAGCTGCTGGGCATAGCAACTGGAAGGGGGAAGAGTGAAACTGAGCTCGGAGCCTAGTGCAAGGAGAGGCCATCAGTGACGTGGGAGGCAGGGATGTTTGAGACCATCCTCCAGAGTCTTCTGAGATGATTCAGATAAACCGAGTATAAAGGTACGAGCAGGAGGTAGCACTGAAATGGAAGAGTGGTTTCATTTCCCAAGCACGCTGTATTTTGATGTTAACAGGCACAGCCATGGCACTGTGGCAGGTTCAATGAGGGACGACTTTTTATTTCCTTGCAGTTGACATGTACTTGCTCAAGTGCAGAGGAAATATACTGCCAGGTGAGTCAAGTCTAAGGCTTGCCCAGAAAAGAGAAAATTTAAAAGGGAAGAAAGAAGAAGGAAAAAAAAAAATAGGTACAGGGCAGCCAATAAATTGTCAATGAAGAGAGAAAGCAGGCAAAGAGAGCAGCTGGCTGGAGCCCAGCAGAAGAAACTCAGTGCCTGGGAGACCAGATTTCTGTGCCACATTATTTCAAGTGCCAAGGAGCCACTGGAGTTCAAGGAGAGAAGCTGGACAGCCAAGGTGACTTTTACTGGTACTCTCAGTTTTATTGCCTAAATTCCGGTAATACTCATGATGTAGAAGAGATGCTGTTTCTGCCTTGAGGTGTCCTCCAGAGCTGTCTGATGCCTTGGACACACTGATCCAAGTCCAGCCAGACTTCAGGATGGACTGAAGGACAATTGATGGGTCTACTCTTCCACCTTCTTTTTAGGGAGCTGTAGAAAGCCACAAGTGTCCTTTTATGATATCAGGAAGCTGATAGAGAAGGACCATTTCCCCAGAACAAAAAAAGAAGGAAAATTTGCACAAAGACACATTACCTACAAGCCAACCAATGTCCCTGGTGGCTGGCACAGCAAACCGTGGTCTGATATGCTGGGCTGTAACTCAGTGTCTCTGAGAAACAACAGAAGGACCAGAGCAACTGAAGGAAAAGTCAGTGAGGTAAAACAAGACAGATGCAAGAGCACTACTAATGTGGTCCTGAAACAAAACAGCTACCTGGAGACAGAGTTTGGGGATTGAATGCTGACTAAAAGAAGCCAGGAGCCATAAAAAGTGAAACAGGCTCCCGAGTCTGGTTCTCTGCCCATGCTCTGGGAAGAAAGGCCTCATGCATTTCTGTAAAATAAAAGGAACTATAACCAAAGCAGTAGATCGTCATGATTTTCTCACCCTAATGGGAACAACCCACAAGGCCTTGGATTTCAGCTGCCTGCTTGGGCAACAGCAGCTTTGATCTGATAGAGCAGCAAAATTTCTGTGGCGAGTTTGTCATTGTTGCTGATTCAGTGCCTTCCAGGTACCTGCCTCTCATCACTGCCATCACTGCACTGTGAAATTCCCCACTTAGGATGAGGTGCCAGGTCCCATGTTCTCCTGTTTGCCATGCTCTGATGGAGTCTGTAGGCCTTGCTAACACAGAGACATTAATAATAGTTTTCAAGACTGGGAATTTTCAATCTGATAATTAACTTTCTCCATTGTCCCCTTTGCTGCATCCACAAACTTCTGTTTCTGGTGGAATGGCAGGAGATGGGAGTCTCTTAACCACCCTCTGGAGCTCCCTCCACTTTCCTAAAGCCCTAGGATTATAAAAGCAGCTTTCAGGATCTCTTATGCTAAAAGAAAATAACATGCTAGGATTTAGATCTCTTCATGCTCAGATTTTACTTTTGTTTGACTAGGGGCGTAGTGCTTTCTTGACTTAAACATTTGTTTACAAGAGACGAGTGTATGCAACTGGACCAAACTTTGTTATAAATTTGACCTTTGGTAAAAATTGCTGCTAAACAGATCACATGACAATAAAATTCTAGGAATTTCATTTCTCTTCAAAATAGGTAAGCATAGCTCCTTCTCACTATAGCCTTGAGTCTCAAACATACATCTGCCTCTCTGCCAATAACTTCACCTTTTAGAGCAGTACTGGTTGTTGCTGGTATACAATACCAATACTGGTATACAAGTGTGACCTGAGCCCTTCAAAACCTAGCTGTGTGCCTCAGGCTGCACTTATTAAATTTAATAAGTGATTAATTCAAGTAGTCACAAGTATAAGCCAGTACTTTCTTCAAATAACTAATTACCAGCATGCCTCCAAACTGGCTTTACTAATATGAGTATTTCTACCTAATTTTCCCATGGAAGCTGATGGAGTTACATGAGAAGGAACTTTTTTTTTCACAGTACTTCTATGGACTCCAAAAAAGGCAGAGGGAGAATGGCAAGTGCAGCCTGGTGTGTATCCTTGTTAGGGAAGTTCCACGGAGCACAGTCATGGTGCTAGTAACACACATCCAGCATCTCTTTCAGCTTCAGACGATTCATTGCTTCTCATACAATAACCAGAGCACTGGAAAAGTACATATTAGAGCAAGATGTGAAATCCAGCAACTCTGTTAAGGTTAGAAAAATTCTGCCTGAGATGCAGCAAGAAAACAGGTTGTTAAATGCCAGCTGAGACAGAGGGTTTTGTCTCATTGTAACTCTACTTATTCCATGCTCAAACAGCTCTTACAGCAGCAGGAACCTAAGTAAACCCATGTATACAAAAGATAGGCTTAGTAGATATTAAGCTGGCATTCATTTATTGGGATTCATTTTGGCTAATTTTTCTATTTCTCTCCAGGAAATCTTGTTGGTGGCAGGGAGCAGTTAAGATAGCTCTGTTTGTGATACCTGCATCACTTACCTGTAGTCTAATCTTAAAATTTTAAAGGGACACATTCAGCAGCATGAAAAAAAGACAAGTTATTCCTTTATTTTTAAGAAATTTGGGCTCCTTTTTATTATTATTATTTTTAAACCTTGAAATAATGCTGTGTTTGATTCCTATTTCACAGAGGAAAATGAAACCCTGGGATGCATATATTGGTCCCTGGAAGGCAATTCCTGTAAACAAATTAATACAACTCAGGCCTTCCTCATCTACATTTTGTTCCTTTTTTGTGCAACCTATTGATTGATTTACCTCGGGGAAGAGATTCCTCTGACTCAGATACTAAGCAATTTCTTAAGGAAAATATCAGCTTTAAAAAGGGAGCAGAAGAAAGAGCAGCAGTTGCAAAAATTGCTAATCTTTCATTTGCAGGAGCCACTGAACATCTGGATAGTACGAAGCTCCTTTAACCCCCTGAGTGCAGAAAGAATTAGCACCAAAGGGCAGACCATGCTAATTCAGTGCCATTAAACTTGTATAAGCTAGAAGAATGTGATATTATACTTCCATAGGGCCATATGGATACCACTTTGCACTTTGTATCCATCAGAGGGACTAGTAAAACTAGTTTGGTATGCTACAGTACACCTTTTAGAAAGATAAAATAGCCCCTGTGCAATATTATATAATATTACATGTTCGTCATATCACATTTTGGATCCGACCCACCCTTTTAATTATAGGTGGGGAGCTTGTGTGCTGACACTAACTTCTGAGCTTCCATCTTCAGAAGTGCAGAAGACTAAGTAATTGCAATAAAAGCAGAGGCTTGATTTTTATTTTTGTGATTGAAAACTCTTCATTTTTAAGGAACCTGGAGTTCTATTCATTCTGCTGGCTAGAAAATGAATTTGTTTTCAGATGAGCCTCTCTATCCTGTGTCTCCAACATTAAAATAAGACCTCCTGCTAATCTTGCTGCTCCCTCCATTCCCTTTTGTCTGTAACAGAGGGCAAAGCTCAGCACTCCCCTCAGAGCCCCCTTCAGAGCTTTCATGTTACCTGCAGTTAAGCCCTACTTTAGTTCTTTCTCAATATCATCTTTCTGCATCGTGGAAAGCGAATAGGTTTTGCTTTCAAAGTCAACATTATCTGTGCTCAACGGTAACAATATACTTCATGTTTTATAGTGACTTTCATATGCAGATGTGAAGCTGCTCTAACTAAGAGGAGGAAATTATTTCTAGGCCATTGGCACAAAGGGGAGACCCTCACAGAGGTTAAGGCTGAGATTTTTTCAGACTTAGCCCCCACTGTGAGGGTCTGACAGACAAGAAGCTCCTTTGCTATAAGTTGGTGTCAATGTCTTCTGCTAGGGTTATTTTGCTCTTACATTGGTGTAACTTAGATATGAATATCTCCTATTTTACCTTTCAAATGACCTGTGAGATCAGTCAGCTTACACCATACATCCTCCAATGTTTTCTTTCAAGCATTAGGAAAATGAAAGTGTTATAAACCAATAAATAAAACAGAAAGGGAGCGCTCTGCTTAGAAAAAATACCCTTCAAACTTCATGTAACTATACAAAATCCCAGTAATCCTTATCTTTCCCTGTTGCTATAGGAAGCCTCCTTGCTGAAACTCTGACTGCATGGGAAGAAGTCTCTGGATAACTCTTCAGGGATTCAAAGATTGCCAAACCCCAGCTTTTGGAGTTCCCTGGGGCTAGGGGTTTAGGTAAGGACTCCACACTTGGATTGAGCCTCAGGATGTGCTTGTTTTCTCTCCTACAGTGGTGAGTCAGATCAGATCTGATTCGCAGGCTCAGCCTCCCGCTGGGCAGTAAAAACACCGCTCTCCTTTGGGGTATAGTTTCCAGCTCCAAAATAAACACTGAGAGTAGCCAAACTGTGGTCAAAAAACATCTAGAATGAGCACACTGGGTTGCGAGGGGGATGTCAGGAGGCTGTCGCTTCAGACAGTGCACCCTGCCGAAACTTCTCACATGACCTTCAGCGTACAGACAGGTCTCTGCTCCTGTCAAACCCAGGAGAAATGTTTGTACATTCCAGTTAATTGCAAAGCTTGGCAGTGGAGCAGCAGAAAATGACTGCAAAGCACAAAAACATCACAGAGCTGTAGGGTGGCCTGCAAAATGCACAAGCTTAGGGGGACTGAATTCTACATATCTAGACCCAGTTCAGAAGAAACTTCCCAAATTATATGAACCACACCCTCTGAATTGTACCCACAAAAATCCCAGAGTGGGATGCTAATTCTGTTTCTCTTTTTTTTTTTTTTTTTTTTTTTTTTTTTTTTTTTTTTTAGGGGAAATGAGCCTAAAGAATACAGTCTTATATGTTCCCCTGGATTATTTGTGTGCATTGTCAGACTTCCCATACAGCCCTGCCTTCTAAAGCTGTTTAAAATAACATATTATTGTAGCATGAAAGCTAATTCACAAATCCCAGAGGAAAGACATGTGACTCCTTTGGCAGAAGGGCTCTCAAAAATCAACCATCACTTTGGAGCTTCTAGGCTACGCCTCCCATCCTGGAAGGATGTTAATGATAATAGTGAGGTGATTGCATTGCAAAGGCCAAATGTCTTGTTTTGAGCTATGTTTCTCTGAGGTGAGTATCCAGCTGAGATACTCTGTCCCACAAGAGGTCATTCCCAGCACAGCTTAAAGGCTTCACTGGACGCAGTCTTTGGTCCTGGTATGCAGAGCAGATGCCTTTTTTTGTGTCCATAGACCACAGAGAACTTAGTGATTTCTTTAACAGTGAAGGGGAGTTGACATGTAAACCACAATGGGCTGCTTTTTTTGAGTGAATGCTCCATGGACTTAATCAGACTCAGGGTTTGTCCATAACAAGTTCAATAGTTGCTATTTGCTCTTAGATCCTCAGCTTCATTAAATGTAAAAGTTTCAGCTTTTGCCAGCAGTTAGTTACATCTAGATCTATAAAGGCTGTTCTGTCTCTCTAAGATGAGACATAAAACTGAGGTCTCGACCATCTGTGGTCATTAAGGATCCCATGGCATGTTTCAAAAGGTGAAGGTGGTAGCTTTCGTATCAGGACCAAATTCTAGCCTGAGTAAATAATTCTTTCCACCCCAAAATTCACCTTAAGCTCTTAATACAAGATGCAGCATTTTTCTTCAGTGTTCACAATGTAGTGGTGGACTGCTAGCTGGCTGCCACATTCTACCCCAGAAATTATAGCATTTTAACAGTGGATTAAATGAAGTGTGCAAGGACACATGTTCATCCTGTTGGTCACAACATGACACAGACTGAGCCTGTCTCAGCACAATAATGCACACATATACAAACAGGTAGCCAGCTCAGAATTCCAAGGTTTACATTTTTACTTACTCAAGTCCAGTAACTTTGAGCTCGAGTCTTCCCTGGTTGGTAGAGAGGTAAATCTCCCTGGAAAAGAGATAACATTGACTACAAAGGGAGAGTTATTCCTTCCATATCTGGAAGCTAAAAACAGTGTGTAAAAGCAGAATGAATTATCTGCTATTACCTCAGTGAAGTGATTTTAATTTACTGCCCTGCTGGATGCAGAACGTATACATGACAAAATAGGAAGGACTGTATTTGTCTTGAATGTGCTTTGTGCCCCATAATGCAATACACTGAATGTTTAACATCCCATCATAATGTTTTTGTTTTCTTTTTTGGAAGTCTATTAAAAAGGGAATACTTTTAACCCCAAGATACCTGCTATTCCAAATCAGTGAACCCATCTGTCTGGTTTCTGTGTCACTGCTGAAGTCCTTTTTCTGAGCAGAGCTGAAAGATTATGTTGCCTGTTTATTTCAATACATTTTGCAAGTACTCGGGCCATCTCTACCAGTTCTTAATCTATAGAGAACTTCAGGTGGTTTAGCTCTACATATCCTTTATCTGCTCATGGACTAAATCCCTGAAACAGAAGGTCAAATGTCTGGCAAAATAGACACTATAAATTATAAAGTACTCGGAGAGTCTATTTGATTAAATATGATACATTTACTTGCTTTTACATCTCGTTTTAACTCAAAGTAGAATGGAAAATGCACTACCTGTAGCAGAGCAGGGAAGAAGTCTGGACATTGCCTAGAGTACACAACTCTCAATGAAAACCTACTGAAGCTGAGAGGTCAGTGCCTGCTTTTCTGTCTGCTTTTGTGGAGACTGGAACCATAGGTCTAATCTTTGGAAACAATTTTTCCATAAACTTCAGTTATTCACAATACAATAATTCTTCATGTGGGCTATAAACTTTTGGTTCCCCTCTCTTCCAAGCTGCAAGACTGAAGTGAAACTTGGCAATATTCTGTTTGTTGAAATGAAAGACCCTAGGTCAGATTCTGATCTCCCATTGGCCTTACACCTGTGAATTGACTTTGATGGAGTCATTTTTGACTTACTCCAGCATAAGCAATAACAGAATCAGACCCTGCATATGCTTTTTATCTAAAGCTGTGTTCCAGATGTGTTTACGTAAGCTGTTTTCAATAAAACGTGTGCATTTTTAAATGTAAATGGATTTTTCTTTAATTATAACCATATGGACTGTTATTAAATTTTCATTTTAAAAAGTGCAGATATAGCAGGCTGTTTGCAATGGGTTTGCTTGACCAGTGCAGCATTCAGGAAGCACCCAGGCAAAAGCAAGACTCTTACAGCTTGGAAAGACAGGGAAAAACATGAGATGGCATCCTCAGGCTTCAATGTTTGTGAGTCCATCCCTTGGAAAACTCTGCCTTCTTGATTTTCCTGGTATTAGAACACCTCATCCCATTGAGGCATTTGCCTCACCCCTTTTCAGGAGGAGTTAAAAATTAAACACAAAGTTGGTTCCGCAAATTTCTGCAAGGTGGTTAATCACTGTTACTGGGTCCCCCCCACCCACTTTTTTTTTTTTTTTTTTTTTTTTTTTTTTTTTTTTTTTGGTGTATTTGCTACAAGTTAGTAGCAGTGCTCAGCTCCCAGCTTCTATGACTGGATGCCTAGAGCTGAACAAGCTCTAAAATCAGAGAGTTATAGGGCTGGATCAGTTTGATAGGAGAATTTATGCATATTTGAGGGGCAGGGCTGAAACAAATATATTCCAACCCCCCCCCCTCTTTCCGCCTCTATGTTGTGATACCACATGCAGAGGCTCCGGGAAGGAAAGGTCAGCCTGCTGCTGCCCCCAGACCAGCCAACAGCTTTGTGAACAATATCAGCAGTGGTGCCTGAGGGGACGAGACCTCCCTGACTCTCCTGCTCCACGGTGCCTGTTCCTGGGGCTCCCTATACCCCACACAGCCTTTTGTGCATCCCTGCACTGAGAGGCTGGTTCCCCATCCAGACTGGGGGATTGATTTTTTTTATTTTTTTTTTCAGTGATGGAAAAGTAGGGGCAAGTAAAAAAGTTTTGATTGATGGATTTCCCACTAAAAGAAGTTGACAGGTTTTTTAACAAATACATTTTTAAGAGGGAGGTGTCAGTTTTGGTGGAGTTGCCATGTAGTTTTTCTGAAATTAAGCATTTCAGCAAGGTAAAAGAAAATTATTTCCAAGAACTTTGAATTTCATATTCACAACTCCATGGAAGATATACCTGGTAAAATCAACACTATGCTTATGTTTTTCCTTAGCATATTTTGACATTATAAATGGAAGGTTTTCCACTACTGTTCCATGAGTTTTATTTCCTTTATGTGTGTGTTCTTTTTGTCCACTTGGAACAACTGTTTCCAAGTGAAGGGATATCCTTTGAATTTTATCAGCCAAACCTGATACTAATTTGAAGTTCAGTCATGCTTCTCTGCTGTTAAGGATGCTGTTTTCCTTGGACAACTAGAGAACACAGACCCTGCTTCTCTCCTACTATCATTATTATTTCCTCAACCCTTAATTTCCATGTTCTGGGCGTGTTGAATATTTATGTTTGACCTGTGTCTTCTTCAGAATACAGCTGCCAAGTGGTGGAGAAGTTCAGTCATCTCAGACTTGGAAAAGTGAAGAGTGTTTTTTTCTCTTGGACTCAGCTATTGAAGGCTCCTGGATCATATTCAGCTGTGTCCCAGTAACGTATGTTAAAGGAAGGATGTTCATACAAAACAACCCTCCTGCCCAGAGTGCTCCTGTGCTCTCTTGAGAGGGGAAGAGTTTTATAAATGGATAAAATATCTGTTCCTGTCAGTGAAGAACAGCCTTCTTCACTGTGGAGCTCAAGCTTTCCCCAGACCTTCCCAGGGCTGCAGTCATGAATGCTTGGTTTGGCTGCACTGTGGTGTGTTATGAAGATGTGAAAAGTGAGCTAGATGGCTGAGGTGCCCCATCTGATTTTTTTTTTATTTTTTTTTCATTTTAAAGTTTAATAAAACCCCATGTGGTTACAATTGAAAAAAGATTCCATTAATGTTCCCAAAATGATTCATATCTAAACCAAAAATGTATATTAACTTCCCATCCCCCATCTCTAGTGAACAATAAGATATAATTTTCCATTGAATCAGTGCAAATCATTAAATAACTTATTACCTCATCAACCCAAAGCATGTACGTTTATTTATTTTTCTAATGACTAACAAATTTAGTTTACATCTCAGTGTCTTTATAGGCATTGGGGAAGAAAGGGTGGGACATGTGAATGAAGAATCTAAACAGAGATTCTTTCGTATTTTTATATATTTTAAATAGAAGTAGATGTTTCTGTCTGGAAACCACATGTAATTTTTTTAACAATCTGTATGTATATATAAAAAAAGTGATATGGATTGTTACAGTGTGGCTCCTCTGGAGTTCTGGTGAGGTGATCTAGATACGAAGAAATGTCCAGATAAAAAATATTTTCCTCCAGGCACATGTTCCATTATTTTGATATGATCAGCACCAGTTTCACAAAGTCCTGGATATACTTCTTGGGGAGAAACAGAGGAGTGGAATTACCATCAAAGGGCTTAGCAGCTTCAGTCAGGGTGATGGTATTTGGTGAAAGGCTCGTGGACAACTTAATGACAACAGTGCTCTGCATGGAGAGACACCAAAGCTTTGCAGGAGCAGATAGGATCAGACCTTCAGCCCCAGCAACTCTAGGGCTGAGTGTGGGAGGTGTTCTCTGTGTTGCTGTGCTACCAGTGTTGAATGTGCACAGCAGGGCAGGTTTAATTTCATCCAGTCTAGACAGTGATCATTTTGCCACAGGAACAATATTCCTGGGACAAATTGTCACTCCCAGCTGCAGGAAAAATGAGGCAGTCACCTTTGAAGTCATCCTCAAGCCTGCCCCTTAAACAGCCCCTCTGGAGACACAATACATCATCGGGTCCACCTTCCACCACTCTGGGGGTTGTGTGTCATCACCTCTGCCTTGTGCCCAAACCCCAACGAGGGCTCCTCAGTCTGTGTGTGCCATCTTGAGATGTGCAGTGCTGCTGCCAAGACACGAGACCAGCTGGTTTATTCATTTTACACAGTGCAAAAATGTTATTAAACTGCACCATACAGATAAGTATGAGAAAAATTGCTAGCGTATTTTTTTTCCACATAAAATTAGCCAATTTGCTGGTGTATGTTAATTGTAAAGAATGCAAAGCATCCCATTCAAGTGATTAACCTCTTAGTTAGTAAAAGCAACAATTGCATGTGTATAAATAATATAATAAAAGGAACATTCATATCAAAGTAATATAGCTCATACTATTCTGTTTCTCTCCTTAATTAGTAAATAATTCATCAAATTCTGCAATGCATTGTGCTCCCACCCACATTTCTTCATCCAATTATTGTGAAATAGGAAAGCAGAAGTCTTCCTTCTTTGAAAAGGATGTGATAATGAAATTGTTCAATAGCTCTTCTCAGCCCTCTGCTAGTCTAAATTAGTACTTCCTTGGGCATACTGTTTCTTTTGTTCATTTCCTCCCTGATTCATTACCTTTTTCTTAATGGAAACACTCTCCTGTGTTAAATGTCACTTTACACTGGCATGCTTTAAAAGAAGTAGGTTCATCATGGTTTGTTTTCAGGAGACACAAATGAAATGAATTCTGCAGTACAGATGACTGGCAGTGCTTGGTGGCCAAAGTGATCCTTCATGCTTTAGGTTGTATCACAGAAGCGAAATAGAAAGAATGCTATCAAATATTAGATACTAAAGAATTCAGCTAGAATTCAGACTGTCTTTGAATCAGTATCATGTTTAAATATGATTCTTTTTTCACTGATCAAAATTTGTTTCTTTTGTGGATTATTTGCAGGACTGGGTTCCTGAAACAATGCACAGCTATCCAGTGTTTCAGCTATTTGGTGTGTGGCCACGTGTTTTATGTACCTCACAACGTTCAAGTCCTGCTCAGAAGACAGAATTCCTCATCTCCTTGTAGACATGCTTGTGAGTATTCCCCATTGCAGCACTGGATGGCCTGGCACAGTCAGGAACTTGTTTTCACAACCCCGATGTAAAATAGGGAAGGATGGTTGTCTGTGAATGGCAAAGAGAGGCACTTAGAAACAGAGGTCTGAATTATTCAGGTATTCACTGCATCAGTGCAAAAGGCTGCTGCTAGAATCCTCAACAGCTTTGAGTGCTCTGGTATTCCCAATAGGACAGGACAACGAAGGTCCCATGAGAACAACCCTCCCTAAGCCAGGCTGCCAGTGCCTTTTTGGGAGTTTACCATGAACATGGGAAAAAAGAGCTCCTAGGAGCTTGGACTGGATCTTTATCCAGCCCCAACTCACCTATGCTAGCAATTTGAAAGCTTCAAGAAAATAATAGACTCACTCATAGAATCATAGAATACCCCATGTTGGAAGTCACCTCCAAAGGTCATCTAGTCCAGCCCCCAAATCCAGGGTAATTTTTGGCTGGACCATGCCTAGTGGGGACCAGATCTTGAGAAATGAAGCTGCTGAAATCGAACACTTCAGAAGCTTGATGCTTCACCATGTTTTGAAGGGTTTGCACAGTAAATCACCTCCCCCTGAAAAGATCCCTCCCTGACAAATATAAGATGCCTGTTTTGAAAAGCATAAGGCTTTTTAAACCCTTGAAGATAAGATGACCAGAATTTAAAATTTGGGAAGATCAATGCTCTTAATTGCTTTTGTAATGTAATTTAGAAAATAATTGGAAAAAAAAATGGCAAAGATTTTTAAAACAAATCACTTGGCTAGACATCTGGTATAGAGAACTTTAGTAAAAATGTCTGGGTATGGCAAGTTAATAAGCAGGCACTTGTTTTTTTTAATAGAACTATATAACACGTGAGGCCATCAGCTTTACTTATTATAAGGTCATTATGGAAACTATATTTCAGGAGCTATATTGCTATTTGCTTTATTTTTCCATGTGGGGAGGTAAATTTCACTTTAGAAATAGAATGTAAAAGTGTTAGCGAGTGTGTGTTACTGTTGTTGCTTTTTTACATTCATGGGTAAGCACTCTAATTCTTAATGCACTGTAAGGAATACTTTGTGCATTATAAAACAGATTTTTTTTTTCTTCAGAATCTATTTCAATTTACCTAGTAGTGATACACTCACTAGTGAATATTGATACTTAGATACATTCTTGATGCTTCTGAGTCCACCACGTTGCATTAATTGAACTCAAAAGCCCCCTCTAAAGGATTAGAAGAGATAGGCTTTCCTCTTCACTCTCTCCAGAGTGTCAGCTTTATTTTTTCTTGTTTTAAAAAGAAATCTCTTAGTGTTACGATAGCAAAGAAAATCTGAAAATATGACCCCAAAGTGTCAGTGGTGTCCACCTGAAAAAATAGATGTATACTGTGAGATTCCACACTCAGGCCATTGGGTTCAAAGGTTGCTAAATCAGATGCCAGTTGTGTGGGGTTTTTTAAATGACGTTTTCATTACTTCTTACAGAGATCTATGTTATCTACTTTGATTGACTATTCATTTAGATAATTTTTTTATCATATCACAAAGGTGCTGACGTGAAGAATTTAGAGTCAGATATCCATGGCTGATGACAAGAGTCCAGAAGCAGGCACTCTGAGAGGGACACTTGTGACACATGGTCTGATGACACAAGCTGTGGTAGGTGGAACAGGACTTTATGTTGTCTTTGTTTTTTTGTTTTTTGGGTTTGTTTTTGTTTTTGTTTATATAATTATTTTTGTTTTGTTTTGTGTTTGTTTTGTTTGGGTTTTTTTGTGCTTTTTTTGTGTTTGGTTTGGTTTGGTTTTTTTTTTGCTGTAGGCTTCAGACAAAGATAATTTTCATCACACAGCACGGTCTTCTGAGACAAAGGCAACACCAATTTTCGTGGTTCTGTGTATTTCTTGTAAGCAGAATCAATGAAGGTGTAGTCCTCTGAACCATCAACTCTTTGACAAAATTAGTTATCCCTGTTTCTCCACATAAAGTGAAATGGCACCATTAAATTGAAGCAAAGATAAAATGGCAGCTCTTAAAATACCAAACAAGATAGCTGAAGACTTGCTACTTTGCCTTACAAGGTTGGTAGGACAGAATATTAAAGATTTTTTTTTAAAGAATGTATGATTCCTCTCCCCAAATAGTTGTATCTAAAGCCTGATAAATCAAAGTATTACTCACCAGACAATGAAAAGCATCAGTCAAAGGAATTTAAAGATGTGTTAATTAGTCAAAGGAGCAAGTCCATACAGTCTTGTAAACATTATAGGAGAAACCTATTAAAGCCAGTGAACAGATATTAATTGAAAACGTTGTATAAGAGCTATAGAGTTCACACAAAGTGCATCTCACTTGATATTAAAGCCTCTGTATATGCAAATTTGGGAACTAGCAGCTTAGCTTGTGCTCTGTTTTGATGCCTAGCTGTGAATAACTGAGAAACATCCTCACACGTTGGCTGAATATCTACTAGCAAAGCTGTTATATGCTTCATGGGTATGAAGTGTAAAATAACAAGTGAGGAGCTGCTGGGCTTCAGCAGCAGCATAGAGACTCTCCACTAAACATCACCAAGAGAAATCTCTTCTGAGATAGATTTCCATTCCTCTGTCTTCCTCCTGTGTCAAGACACTGAGGTCTGGTGCCAGGATTTGGCTCATTTCTAGAGTAAGGTTCACACATAGATTTCTTTCCTGGGGGAGCCAAAGCTTGAGGGATCCCATGGGCTCAGCTGGGGTGAGCAGCTGGCTGGGGGAGCTCAGAAGCACTCCTGGGTGCTCCTCAGATTAGATGTAGGTGGCTACCAAGGAAAAGAATCTGCTTAACCACGCTCATTTCACAAATGATGTCTCTAGGGAGCTGAAGGTAAATCCCTCAGGCGTCCTCTTTCCCCCATTCACAAAGCATCTGCTCTGCTTTGCTTTTGTTTTGAATGACAGATTCTGAACAGCCTCTGCCAGTTGGGGGAGAGGAATAAAGAAATAGTCAATCCCAATAATTAATCCTAAATCCACCTCTGTTCCACCCTGTGGCCCCATGCCATCCTTATGTTCCCTTGACTCTATTTGCTCACCCCTAAACAGCAGGTACTGCCCCTTACATGTCCTTAAGGGAACTCCCAGAGGGTTGGCAGACAGCAGGCAGCAGCTCCAAGAGAGACAAGCACTAGCAGTACACAGGGAGATGTCTGGGTATCTTTCTGGAGCATAAATTCACTGAATTTATTTCCTAACAGTCCCTTGTTGCCCTGCAGTATCTTGTTAGTGTGTCTGGGCCCAAAGATCTGGATTCAGCAAAACAGTGATGCCCAAGTCACTAGCTTGGCATCTGTGGGGTCTCCATGGACCCAGGGCAGAGACGAGCCCCAGACAGCCATACACACCTCAGTGGGCTTGAAATGGCTCCTGAAGGAGCCACTTTTTCCCTCTTATTTCTTGGCTGTAGGAAGCCCAAGATGCCTGCACTCCTAGATTTGTGGCCTCATAATAGCCAGGCTTAATTACAACTCCTCCTCCTCTCCATTCAGCCCAGCTCTCCAGTGGCAGGAATGCTCTCCCAGCTCAGGAACAACCAAACATTAGTTTCCCTATCTTTTTATAGCAGCAACAGCAGTCCTAATTCATAGGGGTTTGGTTGGGTTTTTTTTAATCTCCCATGCTTCTAACAAACGCAGAGGATCCTGCTCCCTGGGGTGCCCTCCTGGCTGTGTCTCTTCAGCACAAAGTTTGTTGGTGGCTGGAAAGACTCAGACAGCTCCGGCTGTGGCAAAGGGCCACGCTGCCATTGTCACGTCTGCAGGCGCACGCTCCTTTCTGGAAGCACTTTGGAAGCTCCTTGCTCATCAGACTAAACCAAGTGGGTGAAGAGGGAGGGAGACATTGCAGCTTTTCCACTCCGGTGACCTCAGTATTAAATTGCATTTGCCTCTATTTTCCCCAGTGCTGAGAGATGTGTCTCAGGTCTCCAGACAAATCAAGTCGTTGAATGGCAATTAAAATCCTAGCTTTGCTGCTGGTGCAGTGTCAAATTTCCCCACCTTTACTGGCTGGCCAGTGAATAAGGATGTCTCTCATGAGCCAGGAGAATCAGAAAGGCTGGGTCTCGGCTGTGGTCCTCACAGATCCTGGACTGGACTGGGGACAGTGTCATCTTTGGTGTAAATTATAGCAATCCCAAATCAGACTGCAGCTGCTCAAATACCAGATTCCTGTACAATCATGACCAGCCAAAGTCCATGTCATCCACCCATGCATGTTCTTACCTACTAAGCCTTGGGAAAGGTCTGCTGGTTGTTATATAGGACTTCTTCCATCCATGGGTATATCCCATAAGGGGGTAGGTAGGCAGACACTCTGTTTTGAAGATGCCAATTCTTCCATTGTCTAAGAGGAAGATCATAGTGTTTGAAATTCAGGACTAAACAAAGACAAGCTCTACAGCTTGCACTGCCTTTTGTGCTATGCATAGCTTCAGCACAAGCCCTCTGTGGTTTGGAGGAACCTTGTGTCTTGGAGGAAGAGATTCCAGAAGCAGTGCTCTGCAGCTCCACATTGCTACCTTGTCATCAGCCTTAAATTAGGTCTTACTCTTCACAGGGAGCTGATAACAGTATTCTGTAAACACACAGACATTGTTATATGCCATCTCCTTCCTTCTCCAAGGATTCTCTTTTGGAAACATGTCCTCATCAGCCTGCTTTGAATATCAGCCCTTTGCTCCTTACCAGACATACTGCAGGCACAAGTATTTGACCGAGTATTTGATGCATTTCTTTCAAATTTCCAAGTCCAGAACAGGGACTACTTAAGCAGCTGAATGGAGGGAGTGTTGAGAGCACAACTTAGTTATCCTGGAACTCATTTAAAACCCTGGGGTTGTACTTCACTGGGTTACCTCAGATGCAGAGCTGGTTTGGCCATCTCCATCCTCCTTACTCTGTTCATCCATCAGAAAATAGAAGGTGTTACAGTTCAGTACAGTCATAAACACGTCATTACCAATGGAAAATTGTGTTGGCAGTTTCTTTTATACCCAGCCAAATTTAGACAAATAGAAAGGTCAGCTGTGCAGGTGCTGGTTTTACATACGTGCATTAATTACAACACAGTTGCCTTTTGATATTCATTTCATCTGCTAAATATGTATGAATTTGAATGAGAAGAAAGAGGAAGCATAGAAAGACAAACAGAAAAGGAAAGCCAGAGCAAACTATGAATGCGACTGGTCCTCCCTTTCTGGACCACACATTGGAAAAGATTCAAAACTAGCTGATTTCTGAGAATGGGACAAGTAAAGAGAAACATATCCCATGTCAGCTACAGCTTTTTGTATAAAACTACCAAAGAAGGTCCAAGAATTGTTTAGTGGGCTCATATTCTTGGAGAACCCCTGCTCTGAGGTTTTTCCCAAGTAAGGTCTGTGGGTTTAAGCACTCTGGTATATTAGCTTCTACCTAACTATACAGCCATGGGTTTGTGCCAAACTCCAATTTCAATTAGACCAACAATTTTTTCATTAAGCTCTATAATTCCCACCTCAACTTACTGGGGTTACTTGGCCTCAGCTAACACTAGAAACTAGGAAAAAAAGAACCATGAACACTGTCATCAGGAAATTCAGAACATGAATTTGGATTCCTGTCTGGATTGGATACTTGGATATGACAATGAAAATTAGAAAGATGAAGGGAGTGGTGGTGAAAAGATTGAATACAGCTTTCTCTGTTAGAGCCTGCACACTACTATTCTCACAGCTATATTGTGACTGTGTATAAATACAATCTGACTACGTAGTGCCCAGATACCCTAAACAACAGGACTTCCACTGCAAGAGATGCATCAAAAATTGTCAAAACCTGTCCATTCTCTTCCCAGGAGAAGAAAGATGAATGCTATGAAAGAATCACAGAAAAGGACAGAATTTTCACAGGTAATGAGCATATGCATCACAACCAGACTCAGTGAGCCTGAGCTTCTGAAGCCTCCCAGCTATGTCAACTTCTTCAGCTTCACGTAGTACTTTATGGTCTGGAGTTATGAGAGTTGTCATTGCATCCATCTAGCTAAGATCTCTTGGTCACAGGAGCCTTGTCCAAGTAGGGAGAACTTTCTGCTGTGCTATTGCACCCCAAAACTCCTGAGCCAGGGACCACCAGGACTGTAAAAAAACCCCCAGTACTGCTTAAGAGAAAAAGGTTGTGATATATAATTACAACATAAAATCTTACATCCTCAGATGATTAATGCAAAGAGAGCTCTCCATAATTTATAAAATATATTTCATTACATACATATGAAAAATATGTTACATAGAATGTGCTGTGTAGCCAGGAGGGCACCAGAAGGTTTAATGTAATTAAGCTGTCTGCCTTCTCTTAACTTCTGGTCCAGATTATCTGTGGACACAATAGCACAGATATTCTTGCTTCCTATGTGCTTCCCCTTCCTGGTCTTTTAGTGTGGATTTCCCACCCATTTTGCTTCACTCTCTGCTTATGTAGTTCTTTCATTAGAAAGCTCAATCATTTGCTATTTCTTGGATACTGGTATTGATTTCTAAGGAACGTTGAAGAAAAATGGCAATGAGCTGGAGGGTCTTTGGCAGTTAGACATTGTCATGCATGGGAGTGAGCCTTTGAAAGTTGGAGTGTCATATTAATGCTTACTAATTAATGTATTATTATTAATTATCACATTAATGCTTAATGTGCTCTACATGGGTGTAGCACCTTTATTTCCTTGCTGAGCTCCACAAGAGCTGCACTGATAAAAGGTTACCATGAGGTACTTAGTCAGTGAGCTACAATTCAGAGTTTCCTGATGGTGTGATTCCTGCTGTCCCAAGAATAATACTGTGTATACATAAGCAATAACATGATGCCTCTAACCTGTTCTCTGTAGGTTGCATTTATCTATATGCTCTGCATCTTGCTATTTTTCTTTTAGTTCGTTTATTTAATGTACTTCAAAGGGATGGGCTGAATCTTGATCAAATATCTCTTTCTGTATGATCACAAGCAGGTGGAGGGGCTTGCAGGAGAGGTAAGTAAGAGTTTCTTAGAGAAGCTGATTACTAATTCGATGCAAAGTTAAGTAACTGCGCAAGAAACTACTGACTAGCTGCCTGACTTAATAACAAGGAAGGATTTAGACCTTGTGTGTCTCTTTTACCTGCTGCTAACACACCATCTTTAGTCAGAAGCAGGTAGCAGCTCTGCGAGACCAGTGTGTCTTTATACACTGTTCACATTCGATTGCAACATGTCACATTTGATATAGCATAATGCAACATGACTAATTTAATCAGATGTAAAGTGCACTACAGCAACACATCGAGCCTGAAAATGTAAAAAAAGAAAAAAAGAAAAAAAAAATCCCAGAAGTTGGGAGGGAAAAGAAAGCTTTTGCCAATCCATGGTTGGATTATTTTTCTCAGCTGGAGGGCTTCATTTTCTGAGCTTGGGCTTTTCTGTTCTGACCTCCCAGCCAAGGGCATGTGTCAGGAGGCTTGTATTTCCCAAAGGCAGTGACACAGTCTATTAGGTCATATGAGCTGGATCATCAAGCCTTCGCCCACCTCAACTTCTGGGCCACCATTCCTTGCCCACCCCCACCTCCCCCAGCAGTAACTCATGATACAGTGCCCTTGCCTTTGACAGATTGGGAGAGAAAGAAGCATTTTATTGCTGAACACGTACACAGCAGAGCCCAGAAACTAAGTGAGCTTACTGTGGTCTGGTGCTAGTCATTTAGTTAAACCTGCATTTAATTAGCTACTTGTGAAATATGACAAGGAGAAAACACAAGATTCACCAGCACAGTTGCATTTCTAACCCAGGGTTTTCCAGTGTTCTGGTTTAAGGTGATGATTATGAGCATAAATATCAAAAGAGCCTGTGGCTGCAAGAAGGTCATCAAGCTTTCAGCACTTTTAGAAAGCATACCTGTGTGCACACACCTTGGACTGTGTCTGTGTGCCTATGGACACAGGCAGCTGCTTATAGACATTAGCAAGTTTGCTCTTTCAAACACAAATTTTCATTTTCTTTAAAAAAATGAGAAGAGCTTCTCTTTGCCTTAGTCCTTTATTTCAGAGCTCTCTTTGTATAGTACCTAGGACATGGAAAAGAATGAAAAAAAAAATCCTACATTGGTCTACTCTTCACTGTTGGACTGGAAGGTTTTTTTTCCTTATGTGTTGTGGTCCTCAAAGAGTTGTGAAAGGGTCTCAGAGGAATTCAGAAAGTGCTAGAAGGAATTTAAGAAATGCTTAAGCTAGTGAAAATCTACAAGCTAGTTGAACCTGAGGGAGAGGGTGTATGCAAGGGTCACATAGTCCTGAAGGAAGACTGTATTTTCACAAGATCTGGGAAATAGTGCTATTTTCAGTCTTGCACAGAGCAAGACTGAAAGAAAACTTCAGAAAACAACATTATAGACTATGCTTATATATTAAGAAGTAAAAACTATTCTGCTCTTCTCTTATTCCTATGCCAAGTGTTTCTTGGCCAAGGGAGAGAATTGCCTTACTCTGCTTCTTTAAGAGCCAAACTTTGCCATGCTGTGTTCCTTTAAGACTCAATCATCCCACACAGCTTCTGTGGGCTCTCTGCTCATTTAATTAGGCCTGTGATGATTACAAATAAGAAGATGCTGTGTTAGCTCCTCCCCCAGTGGGGTATTTACTTCTTATAGTCCCAGTTCCCGGTGCTTTGCTATGTTAGTGGAGGTGTCTTTTTGCTCTTGCCTGGAAATAAGGAGAGGAGGCTCTTTCACCCAGAGGAGGTTCTCAGCTGTAAGGTGAGTTCTTATCAGGACTGGGGGGAAGGTTGTTTATGTTGCTTTAGGACTGTGGTTTTCGTTTTACTCTGTAATGTATGTGGCAAATCTGATTTTTATAGTTCTTACAATCTTTTTCCCCCTTTCCCATGAGATTGGTAGCTTCCTGATTGGTCCACTGTTCATTAAACTTTACTTTTAGCTTTAGGTGAACCCTAATAAAATGGTCCTTCAGCACAACCTGAGATCTTCCCATTCCTCTGGGGAAGAGAATGCTGAAGCAGTCAGCCACCACCAGTGTCAAGCTAGACCACAGCAAGTTAGATCTCGGAGAAGAAGATCTAGACAGAAAACTCCAGAGTTGCAAGGAAGAGAAGAAGCCAGGGTTTTGCAAGGTGATCAGCAAGAAGGGGGCACTGGTATTGGGTCAAGAGGAGGGTGAGTTTAACTTGATTTTACTTGCAGGTGGAAGCAGTTGAAACTTAATTCCATGCATGTCCTTTGTATGGGCAGGTAGGCATGAGAAAAGAGTTGGGAGTAAATTGAAAGCATGGGGAGGTCTTGCATGGAAGGCAAAATAAGACCCTGATGCTCAAGGAGTTGTAGTTAGGTTTTTATATTTCTTTGGACTTTTCTTATGGATCTAGTCTTTTGTCTTCAGACCCAGTTAAAATTTTCAAGTTAGATGTGTTGCAGAATGTTGTTGGAAAACACTGAAATCTTTAGATCACTGTAACTGTGGTCCCTGGGATTAGTTCCAGGTCTAGACCCTTGGAGTGCAAAGTAATATTTAGTTCCTTTAAGGATTTGGCTTGGACAAATGACATTAGCTTTGTGATACCACTTTGCCTCCTTTAGCCTCAAAGGTGTGAGGAGGAAAAAATGGTATGAAAGAGCTATAAAGTATTTAGTGATAGTGATTAGGTGGTGTAGAAGACAGATGCAAGCTCTAGGCTTTGGATCTTTAATTGGCTTGTTCTGCTTGGTCTATTTTTGTTGCTTTCTTCTACAGTTTACAGATTTAGGAGTCGAGCCCCATCTACCAGTGCACACTTCAGTGGTGAAGGCTCTTTGGGGGTCTCTAGGATTCCAGCACCGACAGAGAATGGAAAGTTTGTGGAGATGCTGATTAGGTCTGCCAGCTCTCGGGTGCAGCAGGAACCTGCTCGATGTTGGGTGAGAGACTGCACTGGACTAGCTTGCTCAGGAACAGGTCGTCTTTCTAGGACACAACACCACCTCCTAGGTGAGGAAGGCAGTTTGACCTCCCTGATAAGAGAGGAATCTATCTTGATAGATGAAGACAATGATGGCAAGATTGGGGAATCTGGGACAGCCAATTTCCAGGCAGATGTAACAAGTGATGATGCTCCTGGGAATCTTGCAGAGGAGTATTCATTGGCTCCCTTAAATACTAGAAAGAAATATTCTGCTTGGAGTTTTGACCAGGAAGTACAAAATTATTTCAAATGGCTCTGAGCATCAGCACATCTGTTTGGAATTTGGGAACCAACTCTGTTGGAGATGCAAATGGTAGTCTTCAAGTGCACAGTTATAGCAACATGGGCTGAAGCCTGCAGTGGAGCTGTGAAGGTTCAAACAGGGTAAAGCCCAGTATATTGCTCTTGTCATTCCAGCTGTCTGTCAATCTAAAACTGGAATACAAATAGCTCCTACGTATGAGTTGCTGCCTTTTTGTTGAGGAGTTTAAAAGCTGTAACAATCATAAGGTATTAAAAATAGAAAAATTACTTGGAGTTTAAGCTAATGTAATGACTGTTTCTTTTGCAATTGTAAGGGATATACCAAGAAATATGGTTATATTTTGTCTCTTTTTAATAACTTCTTGAAGGGTATTTGAAATTCGGAGTCCTTGTATATGCAAGTATTTTATTTCACTAAATGCTTTAATTTACTCTACAGAAGCCTAGAGGGTTTAGTATTTGTTTTTTGTTTGGTTTGGTTTTTTTTGTTGTTGATCTAAATCTAAAAATTCAACTGCACTGCCTGTATTTGATTATTCGTATGTAAACAGCTATGTACAAAAATGTGAGACAGCTAGAGTTCACCCTGCTTAAAAAGAAAACCCATACCCTCTAGCTGTGATTAAGTTGTCATATGAATTAAAATGTTGTTGTTGTTGTTCTGAGGACCTTATTGTATTTATCTGTCTGTGTGATTGTGATGTGATGTGAACAGCTCACAATTTTCAGCTACATGCTGTTGTTGTTTTCAGCTTAGAAATCAGCTGAGAAGTTTCAGTTTAGACATTTTTCCTTTATTTGATCAATGGGTAGAATTCAGAAATACAGTTTAGCTTAACAGTAAAACTATAGCATGTGGTTCCTGGAAAACTGGTATCCTCCAGGGACCTGATCTTTCATGTTATTTGGAAATGTGTCCCATTGACAGGATTTGGCTGTAACTTGAAAGTGTCTCTCCTTGCAATGAATGGATTTGAAATATTGGTGATAATTAAAAACAGATTTGTGAAGCAAGAATTTGGTGGTGGATTTTCTCTATATACCTTAGTAGATGGAGAATCATGTTAAATTATGATTTCTCATTTGGTTTGTGTAGCTTCTGCTATAACCATTTTCAATGATGGCACATATTAGCAGTATGTTGCTTTTGCATGGTTAAATTTCTACAGACAAGAGGTGAATGTCCTGTTTTGGATAACAGGAGCATAAACGAAGTGGGAAGTGGCTCTGTCCTGTCCATCACACAGGACCAGGCAGGCTGCCTTACCCTTTTAGAAGCTGTGCTGTTACTGGAAAAAGACAGTCCAAGTCATTAAGGTACTGCAAATGATGAATCCTACTCCACTGTGCCAATACATGGTGTGCTTAATCTTGAAAGAAGGCAGGTGGACTTCACTTACACTTAAAAATAAGCTCATGAACAGGTTATGCTTAATCTTATTTGCTGAGTCAGTGTCCTCCTTGCACAGCTGAGGCTCAGTATATAAGACAAACCTAACATGCTGTGTAAGTTGTACTGGAGTGGATCGGGCAACTTCTGGTGTTAAAGTCAGGAATGTTTTGGTCCTGTTTTAGTAAGATTTTAGTCTGAGAACTCAAGTTTTATGTTTTGTTTGGTTTGTTGTTTGTTTTCTCTGCAGAAATCTGTAAAAATGCTCAAAGATAAATGTTAATTCCATGTATTTATTCCTGGGAATAGTGGATGTGAATTGCTCTTCTCTGAGCCCCAAATTAAGTCTCGTTCTTTTGAGTGGTAGCTGATCAGCTTTCTAGAGCATTGACACAGTTTCAAATTGTAGGGGATTTTTTTTTTCTGTGTGTGGTTTTTGTTTGGTTTGAGTGACTTTTGTCTGTACCTGTTGGCAAGACTTGGCAAATATTAGGGACTACCTGCCATAGCAGTAGTTGCTTACTCCCTCCTGATGTCTTGTTTGGCAACTGGAGGTTTCCAGCAATGCTCAGAGCTTCCACACTCAAATCTCTTAAGGTTTAATGAGTGTAGACCAAAATTCAGAAGATTTCTCTCAGCTGAAATGAATACTGTCTTTTATTCTGTATTAAAACCCTATTGTAAGCATACATAGTTCAAGTCACCTGATAAGTTTGCTCTGTGAAGGTACTACAGGGTATCATGCAGAATTAAAACTTACCTGGTTGTTAAAGCTGGAAAACTGTAAAGCATCTGCAGACACCTCTAGAATTATGCCCTTGATTATGTTTCAGAAAGTGATGTGTTCATGAAAGTCAACCTGGCAATGCCTCATGCAGTCTTCCAGGAGCTTTTCTTTTCGGAGAAAGGCTTGGGAAACAATTTTCTATAAAGCAAAACCCACCAGAAATATCACATCACCAGGAGATAGTAAGATACCAAGCATTGTAGAGGTGTCAGCTTTTTGACAGCATGATTTAGTAGTGTGCATTTTTAGCTTGACAACTGTACAGTTTTTCCTTGTGAATTTGAGATCCTCTAAGCATTTTTGTGCATGCTTGTCGTCTCTTTCTTTTTTTCCACAAATGATCCTACAACTGGGATTTTTATTACATGTTGAGTTATACACAGGTATAAAGGTCTGAAAGATCAAGACCTCTGAGGGGGAAAAAAAATCCTTTCTGAGTAACTTCCTAGGAAAGAAAAGCCTGTGAGGCATTAAGTTGAAATATATTCAAAGAAAAATAGATCAAGCAAAGCTGAAGAAGAATTTGGAGGGGGGAGGAAATTGGCTACTTGAAGAAAGGAGATCAGAGGAGATTTATTTTTTTAATTTGAGGATTTGAGGTCGTGTTCCTTTCCATTTTGACTTGCAGTTATGTCTTTGCTCATATTTGCAAGCAGGCACAAGCAGTCCAAGACTAAAGTCCAGTACTAGAATATCAGCTTCCATGAAGTTTAGTGTTTGTGTTGCTGAGCTCTAAACCACTGGTTTCTCCCAGTGTTAGGATTATAAATTCTCCTGAACTCATTTGATGTGCACAACAATAAAATGGTAAGGTTCTTGTATCTATTAACCTAGCTAGGATGAATAATGAGAGAAGGCAAAGCAGGCTGGCCCTTGATATATGAATGTATAGGGATCCTACATGTATCCTCAGCTACTGATACATGCTAACTTCTACAGGGAGCTGCTGGTGCTCTTCCCTGGCTCACCCAGGAAGTTTCAAGTACCTGGATGCAAAGAAGATTGCTGACTCTGCAAGTACTTTATTTTTCTTTCCTCCATGTAGATTTACAGGGCTTCTTTTTCTTGGCCTGACCAAAGGTCTGAGAGCAGGTGTCCCTATGGTGCTCCTTTACCCCTTGCCTACATCTGCAGAGGTATCTGTGTATTTTCCTCAAGAGCTGGCAGGAGTAAGGTTTGAGAGAGAACAAAGTCAGTAAGCTCAGAGACCAGACTAAGACCCCGAGTGTGGGAGCTGTCTTTGTTCTGCCTTTCCACCATAATTGATGCAGTGGGGCCCTGATATATAACTGTGGCTCCAATATAATACAAATGATCACTAATTATTTCATTACAGTAGCTTCCTTTCCCTTCCCCATGTCCAGCTGCTGTGCAGAAAGACACTTCACAATATCACATACCAGTGCTGTTTTTCTGGGTCCAGCTCTAAAGTCAATAGACTCTTTTTGCTGCTCTGAGAAAAGATTCAAAGTAAACTTTACTAAAGAATCAGGAGTTGTGGGGTTGGATTTTTATTATTTTTTTTTATTATTATTTAAACCAGTCTGTTCATGCCTGCTCAAAGATCTAAAGAACCTGTGTCAAAGTGTTAACTGAAGTGCTACAAATAGCGTTTTATTCCTTTTCTCCCCACCTCCTCCCCTAAATAACTCTATTGTTCTTCTAAATCCCTAACATTCCAGCTGTGACTTGACAAGAGCCCTGACAGTCGCAAAAGCCGAATTGCAGGAGTGGGGTTCTTGTTGCCTGAATTATTTCACACAGCTAAATTTAATACTTTCCCCTCACTTCCCCACCTTACATTCTGGCAGATATTTAAGCTGCAAATTAGAGACGTACTGAATTAGCCTTCAAACCTTGCAAATGCTGTCAGAAAGCTGACTCTGTAATGATGTGACTTTGATATCAAACAGATTATTGCTTGTGCACTTGCAAACACGTGCTGGTGACTCCCAGCCCCTGTGCCCTGAGGCAGCCAGTGGGTCATTAATGTACAGGGTGCACAGGACAGAGCCCCATGGACCCCGCCAGGGAGGAAGACTCAGAGTTTCCAACAACTGCTTTTCAGTTGGCAGAAGTGTGATTGGAACCATGTGACAGTTTGAGGCAATGTACCACAGGCAGCCAATTTATTACATATGGCAATATGATTAATAGTATCAAATGTTTTATATAAAAAAAGAGAGTCCGAGGATATTAGAGCAGCCAATTGCATGGAGTCCAAGGCAGTACGAATCTGTTCCATGAATTTCAAGTCAGGCAGATGAGGTTAAATGAGAGGGCCAGAGCCAAGATAATGATTATAAAGTAAGTTGTCTCAAAAAAAGCCAAGTGTTTAGAATGTGTTCATGAGCAACAGCCCCTCTTGTCTCTTGTCTTATGGCCTTAATGGATACAGTCTGGAACAGGTCTCTGAAACTAAACTGCCTTCTGCTTGTTGCCTCTCTTCCTGCAATCCAATTTTTTGTTGGATACCATTAACAAATCTTCCAAGGCAAATGGCAGCAGGTTTAGAGGCAGAAGAGACTATCATTTTGTAAAGCAAATCACCATTATAAGCAAAGTCATCTTATGACATGATTTTTTAAAATCAAACATTATGGTTTAGCAAATACATGGTTGGTTGTAGTATGTGGCAAAACAATAATAGTACAAAAGGTAATATTAGTGAGGAAGGAATTTCAGGAAATGCAAGTATTAAGGGGAACATCTGCATACCAAAGGATCATCCCAGGTTTCTTATTGTTATGCTGCAGTCTGGAAGGTCTGGCACAGTTTTGGCCTGGGTCAGTTTTCCCACAGGGTAGCAGGATGTGGTTCAGGAGTTCAGCACAGTGGCAGTTCCTCAGTCAGTTTGCAGAAGGCTGTGTTGCACTGGAGGGTGTGGATAGATGCAGGCTGGTCTTGTGCTGGTGTGCTTCCATGACCCAAAGCAGTCCTAAGCATGTTTTGGTTTCTGGTGGTGACATAGCTGAAGATAACAACCATAACAGTATATTACACAAATATAGTGAAATCTAAGTGCCTTATGGTTTATGCAAAGCACAAATACCAATAATGCGCTAAATAAAGTAAACCCAGAAGCATGAATTATACCTGTCTAAAGGGTCTCATTCATGCCACCCTACATAGGCTTCTCTGGAGAGCTTCTTAAACACCAGAGCAATGCTGAAAGGCACCTACAGGCACATCTCTTGTGCTTTCATGTAACTGGGGCTCTGCTGGCCCCATATTAATTTGATTTGCCTGCAGATTGCCTGGCCACTCCTTGCAGTGCTTAGCCAGTGGCCCCTTCACTTCCACCCAATTACATGATGACTGCATGTACTGAGATTTGTGTTGGGTTGCTGATGGGTCTGCTGTTAAAGACTCTTAATGTGTTCAGACTTAAATCTCAGTGTCCTGTGTGAGAGAGTCTGTGGCCTAATGCCTTTTGCCCAATAACTACAGCAACTTCAGACTGCTGCCTCCCCCAGGGCAGCTTTGGAGGTACAGAGGTGCTAGTCTTGAGCAGGCACAACTACAAATATTTGGCACCCAAGTATTTCTTTTGCCTACTACTTCTTTTCTCTCTCTGCTGCTATTATTGATGGTAGCACAACCCTTTTGTTAATACCCAAGATTCCTTTGCAGAGTGCTGTAGCACACTGTGTGATGAGTGAGGTATTTATGCCTCTTCTTCCTCAATACAGAGTATACAGCAGGAGGTCTGATATGGCCAACTGCTTCATTTCATATGGCTTGTGGCCACGTGGTCTCTTATGTGTGTGTTTATTATTGTTGGGTAATGCTAAGGCTTGTAGTAATGTGGCCTGCCAAGGGGATTTTGAAAGGCTTATTTGGTTTTCAGTCAAGGAAAAGGCATACTATATTATGCCTGTGCTAAAGGAAGAGTTGTCTTGCTTGAATCATCTGATGTAGATGCTGTGCCTTGCCCTTCAGAGATGTCCATCTCTCTCTGCTAACTGCAAAAGGAGCTGACAGCCCTGACTGCAGGAGCTCAGAGCTGCACCCACCTTAAATTCCCAAACCAAGTGATGCTTATTCCTGCTTCCCACAGAAGCACCAGTCTACACCCTGTGGCCCTCAGCTCCTGCTTATGAGCCATAGCCTGGCTGTGTGTGCATGGCCAATTTAACAAGACATGGAAACCTTTGAACAAATTGTCAGAAAACTTTTAGCAGGGCAAGCTGGTGCTGCCTGCACCCAGTGACCCTCGTAGAGCCAGAGAGGGAGAGACAAAGTACGGCACAAAGAGCGAGCAAATGAAAGAGACGACTCACAACTCTGATCCTTGTGGACCTTTCTTGAGCTCCAGCAACAAAAAGTGTAACTCTTGTGATGAATACAGTCCTACTGTTGTATTCCTACCTTCCAACAATAATTTCAATTGAACCCTACAGCATGTGGAGTCCCTTTGCTTTTTAGGTCATAAAAGGAATATGTGGAGTAGGGACTTAAAAAAATGGACTTTTAAAAGACTCCAATGCCTCCATCTCTCCAAGAACTCGACTGATAAATCTCCTGTGTAAAATGATCACATTTTATAGAGAAGAATCTTTGTTGGACATTCATTAGCAATAACATGTGAGCCAATTTAGGGAATGAAACCTTTCTTCTCTATAAAACCCACTGTGGTCACTAAAACTAATGACTTTTTCGGCCTACCACCCTTTAATTCAGTAGCGAAGCACGTGTGTTCCCGATATGGCTTAGTTCTCCAACAATTTGTTTATCTTTGAAGAGCAGATCCCTGACTGTGTGAACTCGGGCACATCCAAAAGGTTAAGTAATAATAAAAAAAGTAGATCAGGGCCGCAAATGTGGTATTTAAAATCATGACAAAGTTCTGACTGTATTGAGGAGGCTTGGAAGAAGAACAGTTAATGGGCTTGCTTCTATTTCAGCTCATCTCCACATGAGAAGCAGCCTAGGCAGGAGAGAATTGAAAATACAATATGAATTTAAGTGCTCTGAGGCTGATCTGAACCCATCAAAATCGGTGGAGGGAGGGGGGGGGGAAAATCCACTGACTTAAGTAGCCTTTGAAGCAGTTGGTGCATGTTCTGCTAATTACAAAAAAAAACCCAACCCAAAACACTCCAAAAGAAAATAGAATATTAGTTTGTTAGCCATCATGCATTAAATGAAGATAGGAAGAAGGAAGGCTTCAGGTTCAGATATTTTGTGTGTGTTTTTATTTGAATGTTAACTTCTTTAACAATAAGATCTACAGATGGTAAAATTAGTGAGGAACAGAATAGGTTGAAAAACAAGGAATGGTTTTTATTGTTCTTTTAAAACACAGCTGATAACAAGAAGATTTGCTCTTGGGTACAAATAAGTTGTAAAGAGGAGAAAGGTGTAATTGGTCTCAATTCTAAAGCAAGCCCTTGCCTTTTCCAAAGCTCTATCTATGCTTCTGAGGGGATGGCAACCATAATGTGCCTTACCTGGAGGACTGACCAGAAGGTTTTTGGGCTCCCTTTCAACCTGAGAGCCAGGGTCCCCTACCATGAGAAGGGAAACTGCCTGTGTGCATCTTCTCCAGATACAGAGCCAAGGCATGGTGTGCACTGGTCCAGTCCTGGAAAAAGAAACTGGGCTTTTTAGGTCAAGCTTAAAAAGATTCCCAAATTTATTTTTCCTAGAGGAATACAAAACTGGAAGCCTATTTTGTTTTTTGCCTAGTCTCCATAAGAATGTGTCTCAATAAGGCATAATTCCTTAGTGCCTAATTTGCTTCTATTATATTCCAGGCAAATTAAGAACAAAACCATGGGGGAATGCATGGAAAAGTGTCAAAGTGACTGAAAGTCAATTTCCTGGGACTTAAGCTGAAATTTTTGTTCCCAAGTTGCTTTTAAAACGTGAATTAGGTTCCTGAGTCACCCAGGAACTAATGAAAATGTTCCTTTGAAATGTGACGGGGAGCTCAGACAGAGCAGAGTGACACATAGTCCTTGGGGCAGGATTGCCCAGAGAGAGGGATGGTAAAGCACATTTCATGTTAGTTGTGCCATTTTTAATGCAGTTTATTGAAAAATAAAATTAACAGTATTGTGCAAGGAGGCAATAGACCTGACTAGCACCCTTAAAACCTCTCCAGCCATAGTGCTTGGTCAATCGTGAGACCTCAGAAGTGCTGGAGTACACTTTGGTCCCTTAGAAAAGTCTGGTCCAGCCCTTTCAGAGTGGTGGCATGTTTCAAGGAAAGCCATGGATGTGAGTGTTGAAACTCATAGGATGCTCTCCAAGTTGTTCTGGTACCAGCAGCCTCTTGCATTTATTTTTCTCAGGCTCAGAAACTTGTGTTGAGTTTCATGGTCTCTTGATGCCAACATACTCTCAATGTGCTGGTTCCCAGTGAAAGTTGTCTTGTCTGTATGTTCCTGTGGCCTCACTTGTGCTGGCAGGAGATGGGTGAAGGAACTGACTGGCTGCAAGCTAATCTAGCAAAAGGAAGCCAGGGTGAAAACTGAATTTTCACCCAGATCAGTTTCTCAATCTGGTTCATGTCATAGCCATATGGGGCTGCTGTTGGTGTGAAGGAAGAGACTGACCTTCTCATGGGGAATCTGCACCTCCAATAGCTTAAATCAGTCATCAAACTGTAGTGTAACTAAAACCCAGCAGATGAGTTTTGGAGTCATTTTTTCACTGTTACAGCAGAAAGACTTTTAATTTACCCACATATTATGACTTCATTAATAAGGAGGAAAGTAAGTAACGAGACAATGTGTACAAAATGAACAATTTCATACCAGAGCAAGTTGTCTGGCGAATTCTTTCATGAATGCTCTCTGTGTGATATTTCTATAGTATAATAGATTCTGGCTGTTCAGTCTAATAATTCTGAGCTTCAGGGTAAGATTTTATTTCTCTTTTGAAAGTAATATAATCAGTGGTGCTAGCACAAAATTCCCTGTGTGTTTTTGTGCATCCTTAACACTTCTTGGGATGAAAGTGAAACTTACATTATTTAGAGCAGTTCAAAGAACCAAGTTCCTTCTGTAATGGTGGTTCCTGCTAGAATTCCTTATGAAAAAACATTAACCAAGCTAACGGTTCTACAAAGCATAGTAGGTATTCTATATTTGCAGAAGGAATGGATCCAAAAAGCTTTAGAAATTGCTAGTTTCTTTGCACAAAAGGCATCTTTTAAAAGTCACCCAAGGACAATGTGGATATTTGTCTAACTGGGAATTTTATTTATATGCTATCTGTGTGAACAAAGCTCCTGGAGATGAGGGTAAAGGGTTTTTGGCAAAGCATGAGGTAGCTCAGGACAATAATGATGCAGGTACCAGCACGTGTTTTGAGTTTTGCCTTTCCTTGTTAGCTTAGATTCACTGCTCTGTTGAGAGGATCACAAAGCAGATTCCCTGCCATCCCTCCCTTTCCTCTGCTTGCCCAGGGGAATGGACCACTCCTGCTACATCCATTCACCTCCCAAACTCCTGCTCTTTTTCTTGATTTCATGTGAAGCTCCCCAGTTGTTTGTTGGGGTTTTTTTTTCATGGGAAAGTTTATCATGTTCTCTCCCTGCAGAGCTAGAGCTGTGTCTGTGGCAAGCCAGTCTGCACAGTTGGAGAACTTGCTCAAGCAGTTCTTCCCAAGGCACCGAGGGAATGAGTTTCTCATCTGCTGACACAAGTGTGTAGCTACTAAGTGGTTCTCAGTATTATAGGGTCTGAGTTTTCCCCTCAAATTGAACAAAGTTTCTCATGCAAGAAGAATAACTTCAAAACCAGAATGTGATCATCTGTGCCAGACACATCCTTCCACTGTCTTCCCACAGTCATTTCTATCTCTCTAGTGGCAACTATCCTATTTGCTTCAAGACTGAGAAGAGCTTTCCTGCTGCCTCCTGAGCAGCAAGGACCTTTCCTTATGCTTGAACAGGCAGATGTCCTCCCCCTCTTCTCCCCACTACTGTGCTAGGCTGTTTGTGCACATGTCCCCAAGGCCTCCACAGGACTTTGTTGGGGAAAACTTGGGTCATCCTGGAACCACTGAGTTTTAGCATGTGGCTGCTCTCCCTCGAACTGAATTTCTTTGCAAGGATATTCACAAACCAGAGTGACTTCCATGTTTTTTATTTTTCTAACCAACTTCATCAAGGTCATAAGTCATGTAGATGTTTCACAGGACTGAGTTCATTAAAATGCAGTAACTCATCAGCTTATGATTTTTATCCATTAATAAAAACTCAACTAGCTTTTTGCAGCAATTGAATTAGACCTTGGTATGTCTGGAAAAAAAAAATAAAATTGAGCATCAGGCACTGCTAATATGAGGGCTCATTAATAAACAAAACATTCTTTGATAAATCATGCCAGGGGTTTTAAGGAAAAGATGATTACCTGCTTCAACAGCAATAAAGCTACCAGTAGAAATTCTCCCATCACCAACACACATGATCCTCTAAAACTAACATATGTAAGTAATTAACAGATGGACAAGTGGGATGAATGTATTAGAAAAACAGATCAATCACTGTTTTCCTGCAGAAATTATATTAACATCTGAAGACCAGGTTAGAAATATTTTGATAACTGGAAGCAAAAGCTCAGTTTGTAGCAAAATCAGCTTAGATCTTCATCTCCATTATACAAATAATACATGATTTGTGTCACTTGCTGTGAGATTTTTCTAGATGGCATTGATCTGTTTTTTTTGTTTTGTCTTAAACTAGTAGCAGCCTTGCTATAATTTTTCTTTTTTTTCACCCTCTGTACCCACTGAGGTCCTATAGTAGTTTGAGAGCTGAGGTTGCCCTTGTGCCCTTGAGGAGTACTTTTTGCTACTCAGCTGTGCAAAATGCCATGTGTTGCTTCTCATCACTGCTCTGCAGAGATGACTGCATTGCAGCAGACTCCTATCAGTTCACTGTGAAGCCTGTTGTAAGTGTCATTTTGATGGCCTGAAAGAGTCCATAGAACATTGTTAAAAGCTGAAGAGACCTACAGTGAAAGCTAAATTAATGGCCAAAACAGACCTCAAATCTAACGAAGTATTTCAGATAAGGGACTTTGGTTTTGGAGACTGCCTTGGCAAATACTGTATCATGCTCCAGGATGAGCTGCATTACATAAAAACAATATATAACTGATAGGCACTGTTTCACCTCTCCAGTTTAGCTTGTCCTCAGATCTCTGCCTTTGTATCCTTCTCATGTGAAGAAATGCACCAAGATCTTCATCAGTGTATTATGCAGCAGTATAAATTATATAAAGGCACAACAATTGAGAAATGAAACTTTCACTGAAGGATGATGTTGTGAGCCAGGGTCTTAGCACTGCCAAGACTCTGAACTTCCATCAGACTTTGCCCTCACCTGGGTGGATTCAGGTAGCTTTCCAGTTTGGTGCTTTTACCATGGCAGTCAAGGGTTAGCAGCAGGCACTGTGGTTTGTAAGAGGTTGCAGGTTTGGGATTTTTCCAAGTCAGTGTATTTCCTCATTTTACTCAGAATGAGAAGCTTCTGAAGCTGGTAACTTTTTAATTCTACCCATCAGGAGCCAAAAGATTTAGATTCCCAAAAGTCAGCCTGTGACAGCAAGGTTTCCTGTCTAATTTGTAAAGAACAAGATTGTCAGAACAGGTTTATCTTTTCCTCTACAGTTCAGGTTTTTCCCTTCAAGTAACTAAGGCAAAAAAACATTTTGAAGCTTGAAAAGTTTTTATGTCACCCTTAAGTTAGGAAGCTATTTGGGGTTTGCTTGACAGTAGACTTTTCTTTAGCTGACCGATTATTAACCTGAACTGGATATTGGTTACTATCTGAAAACTAGTCTCATGTTTATGGGAGAATTTTAATTTTCTGTGACTTAGCATAAATTTCCTTCACAAGTAAAATCTATTGAAATACAGGTAGTTGTTATAATGAGCATCCTTTAGTCTAGATTGGGATGGATGGCATTTGGGTAAGCCCTGCCAGTTTTACATCAGTTTACAATTCTGTGGCTGAAATAATATTTTTTTTTTTACCATTAGTAAAATTCAGTACATTTGATTCAGAAGCCAATGAGGTCAAGGGTAAGGCCACCTGTGCCCACTTCAGAGCCCTCTGGGAAGTATCCCAATGCCTTAATTGACTGCAGCAATATCAGAGTCACAAGGTGATACTATGAATGGTGCTCTATAGTGCTGGGAAGCTCTTTGCTGCTTTTCCAGAAGATCAGGTTTCCTCACATTGGTGCCCTGGCACGGACCTTTGGAGGTCACCTTGCTATAATATTATGATTACGTTTCCAGATTGTTCCCTTTCCAAAAGGCTTTTGTTCCCTGGAAGGTGCCACCTGAATAAAATAATATTAAAAGACAAGAAAAGCCACCAGCAATGGAAATTATTCTCTGCAGATTTAGTAACTGCTACAACATCTTCTATCCTCTCTATTCTATTTCATTGACATTGGCAATAAAAAATAATCACTTAGAGACAATGTCCTTGCGGGCTGGCAGTAAGTCTAAATGGCAACAGCTAAAAACACCCAGAGAAGAACATTGAAGATAACATCTATTATTGCTTTGGTTTCTCAAAAAATGACAAAAAGAAAGTTTCTTTTGTTAAGCATTTGTGTATGCTTGGTGGGGATGGAAGGAGACAGAAGATATGAGAATATTTTCATTAGCAGCTAGATGGGGTGATGACTGTGTAGAAGGCAACAGACACTGAGTTTGTACTTAGAACAAAAGAAAGATCACACAAAGCCTTATTTTGGTACAACCACAGCACTGTTGCCAGAGACCTTGCTGTGTCCTTCCTGAGGATAATGCCCTAACTCCATCTCAAAAGCTGAAGAGGGTTACTGAGGGGTCAGGATATCACCTCCCACCACATTTTCTCTCTGTCCCCAAACTGGCTTCATACTTTTCTTTCCAGCACACCTCCTAGCACTTTTCTGTATGTATAGAAACATTGCACAATAAATAATCTGAGGCTACACATTGTGGCAGATCTCTTATGAAAGCTGCAGCTGGGTTGACATTTTTGTCTTGTCATTGTTTCTGTTTGTGGATTCTGAGAATGACTTACATAATGGCCAAATGTAAATACATTAATAAATATCATAGGTTAACAGCAACAGCAGAGTTGGCCCATGCTCCCCTGCCCACCCCTGTTTCTGTAGACTTGATGGTAGTTATATTTCTTTATGGAAGTATAGAAAAACTCCAGCAAAATCTGAGTATTGGGATGGTTCAGACAGACTTATCAGCTGAGTGTCTTTTTGTTTATACTGAAGTTAGGTATCTGATTTCAAATCTGGCATCTGAGGTGCGATGCTTATTGATCAGAGCATGTGAGGACCACAGGTTTCTAGAACAGTTGGAGCTGCTGTACAGGGGGAAGAACAAGACCCAGAGGGCCTGGCCAGGTCCTCCCTGGACTCCTGCTCTCACCTGCCTGCTTCTGTGGGCACAGGGGCTTCCCTGAGCAGCTCTGGCTGCAGGGCTGGAGCTGAGACAGCTGAGGAGGAGAATCAGCCTGCTGAAAGCCAGACACATTCCCCCCACCCATACACAAATATAAGTACTTTGTATAGCTACAAACCCATTCTTTTTATTACCTCTGTAAATAATGAGGGAAGAACTTGTCCTGTGTCCTTTCATCTACAAAACTCTTCTTACGTCTTCTGTGTTAGAAATACAGAATACCAAATTCAGTGTAGCACTCTGTGTATCTGACTTTCAACACTGCTCAGAAAACCCTAAGGCCAGGACTGAAATTAGAGCTGAAATCCAAACAATGTGTGACTGAACACAAAACAAATCATGGCTTTGCAGGAATATGTTGTGACAGCTTTGCCTTCTCCCATAACTGCTAGCTGATTTTCCCCCTTACATTTAAATAACTTAGTGTACATATTGAACCAATAATTTGGTACAATGGAATATGAACAGTAAAGCTAAAAAATGCTGAGATGTAAAATCTTCTAAAACCCTTCTGCAGGTGTCAGGTGATATTCTCTCCTTGCATGCCCCCCTGTTGTTTTTTTTTTTCACTTTAAAAGCAGGGATGGGATAGGGTTTACTTGTGAAAAGATAACTAGTAACAAAAGCCAATTCAAATCACAATGAAGAAAAAAAAATGTGTAATTTGCTGTAAGTTTAGGGATGCCTGTCATAACTGGGCAGTGTCTGCATGTATGTCAGGTGAAAAATCTGATGTGCTAAGGAGCCTTGGCAAGAAAGTGAAAAGTCAACCCTCCTCACTTGGTGAAAACATCTAATAAAACAGAGTGGTCCTGCAACATCCTCCTCCCTCCTCTTCTGCTGCACTTCTCCTTCCCTATTTGTAGAGACCACCACCATGGGGTGGTGAAGACCACAGTGCAATCAGGTTGCTCACCTCTTCCTAAAGGTGATAGTGCTCTGAGGACTCAGCTGTTAGGTGCAGCTAGTGAGACACCCCTGAGCCTGCCTTGCTGCTACAGCAGGCTCCTCAGGGAGCAACTTCAAGTCAGGAAATAGGGAGGTTTAGCTCCAGGTGACCCATGAGCATGTGGGTGCAGGTCTCAGCTCCTGAGGGGAGCAATGCTGGTTAAGCAGCTCTCATCTTCAGATGGATTTTGACAGAAAGGCTTCAATTATCTCATGCAATGGAAGTGCAAATTCCCATTTCAAGAATTCCTGCTTGCTCATAGCAATCCTCTGGCAGAGACCCTTCCCTTCTGGGGGTCCCAGTAGGTTTTTTTCAGGGTCATGTGTCAGTGGTGAGCTCCCTGAGCTACTGGATATATGCTGCTCCGTGGGAGCACTGTACAGGCAGCTAAAGAAGTCAGAGGAGGAATTAGCACAATTAAAGAGGTAGTGAGCAGCTCCAGCTTGCCTTATTTTTCCCCTTTGAAAACATTTCCAATTTTGAGTGTTTTTTAGGGTACTCATTAATCTAGAAAACAAGAACAACCTCCAGACCATTAGTGCCATGGTGAATTGGAACAGTAGCCAGGCTGGGCTAATGGTGCCAGGGTCATACAAAATACCAGTCGGTGCAGGCTATTAAGTGCCAGGGTGATTTGAGAGAACAGCTTGTCCAAGATACGAATGCCAAAGTAATTGGAAATACCTCCTCACAAGTCGATGTATAAATCAGCAAACTGTTTTAATTTCACAAAGTATGTGTGATTATCTTTGGCCAGGCAAAGGAGCAGAGCAGGGAACTGCTGGTAGTTTTAGTGTCTCTGAGTGCTGTATTTCCTTATTCTTATGGCATTATGGGTAAAACTTCATTACAAGAGATCACAAAAGTGAGGTTGCCAATCCCTGAAAGCTTCATGCTGTGTGCTCTGATACCGTTTGAGGAGTGGGGAATTCCTGCAGATTCCAGAGACCTGTCAGTGTAGGAAGTGGAAACATAATTTAGCACTTATGTCCTACAGATGATTTTGGCTTGAAGAGTATTATTCAGCACTCTCCCCTGGAGCTCTATAAAGCCCATGCTAGCTTCCCTAAGTATCTTATTGTCCAGCCACTGTTCTGGCCTGTCACCTGGCTCTGAAGTGTCACTGTCTGAAAAATCAATTTATGTAACTCTACACTAATGGCAGATGGGATTCAGGGTAGATCTCCAGCTCGGAATGTGTGGCATCCCCCCGCCACGCACTCAAAAGTTTTTTCATTGCCAAGGGAAGCTGTATTAGGCTCCACAGCTTCTGGGCTTCATGGTCCAGACACCCCATCTGGATTGATGGTGATAAGCCTTAGGAGTATTGTGCTTGGTAGTAAAATGGTGGGAAAAGTGAGTGAGCATAGAGAAATAAAGTTACTGGACGGCTCCATGTTTGTCAGATAACGTAACGATGAACCTGAATCCCTCTTTGAAATGTCTCATGCATTCCTTTAGTTAGATTTGAGAATATAAGGTTAATTTTCTTAACCTTTCTAGAACTTCTGTGACCTTTCTAGCTCTACAGAAAATAGCCATGACAGTTGCAAAACTCAAAAAGGGTATTTTTATTATTTTTTTATAAGGTTTGCTCAAAAAAAGCAATACAACTGCCCTACGATTTGTCCTCTTGTATTTCAAGCTTGATTTTTGCAGGTTGAAAGAACATAGGAAAGATTTGGTTACAAGTAATCTAAACTTCTGACACACTTGTGGTTGGGTCATCACGATAGTAGAAAAGCCCTGCAAAAAGGAGCCTGAATTCATCCCAGAGAGTCATAAGAGGTCTCAATGCTGCATGAAAGTGTCCAGAACACTTAAAATGGGAAATATGAAAGCACAGAGAGATAAAAAATGGGATGGAAATGGGATCAGCAGTTGCTAGGGATGTGACTGGGATGGATGGACTATGAAGTATGCTTTCAGCAGTAGTGAAGATACCTTTTTCTCTTGCACAGCAGACTGAAATCTGTTTGAAGAAGCATTCATAACGTGCCCACGTAACTGGCTCTGATACTTAAGTTGTATAAATCCCATTGCACAGATAGAACAAGCAGCTTCCTTGCATTAAAGGAAGGCAAGTCAGTGAACAGCTGAGTAACCGTGTCCTGTGCACCAGAACCTTAACCTCTTCTCAGTTATCAGCAGCACAGCAGTGCTAGAGAGAGTTGCTGGGCAGCTTTGGGTGACTACAGGCTCATTGTTTGCAGAGGTAGATCCCACAGTATGTCAGGAAGTATTATCGAGTGATTTATGTTGAATTACAATGATTTTACTGAAACATATATTCTATATTTTGCAGAATGTTATTTTTGCTAGTGTTAGTGTCCCAATTTCCAAGGTCCTTTGTTTGATGGTCCTTTTGTTTCTTACCATGGGGTTCTGCATACCAAAACCTCACCACCACCTCAATATCATGAACAGATTCCCCAAAATCTAAAATCCCCACTGTAATAATAACAGTGGGGAATATCTCCAGTAGTGCCTTTCAGCTCAAAATAAGCCCAGAATCCCACGTGCCTGCTCAGAAAGCAGAACATATGCACCCTAAAGAAGACATTACATCCTTGCCCTAGCAGAGACATCCACACATAATCGCATATGTGCAAAACCAATGTCAGCTCCCTCTCTGAAAGAGGAGCTCAGCATTTTGTTTTTCTCGGTTGAAAACCTTCCTAGGAGACTGAGCACCCAGTTTGTCACCCACAGAGCTGAGACCCAGTGCAAGGTGAGGTAGAAGCACTAAGAATACCCCAGGCTAGCAAATTACTATCAAATTCAGATCCATTTTCGGATTATTTTGCAGTCCACAACCCAGGGCTTTTCCAAGTATCATCTTGCATGAAACTCAGAGAAGCCTGTACATTTCTTTTAGGATTCATAAGAATTTTCTAGGACTAAGATCAGTCACTAGCAGGTGATCAAATGAAGATGGAGGAAAGAAATCATTAGAAAACAAGGCTGTCAGTGTTTCTGTTTTCTGTTTCATGCAGCTAATTTTTCCTTGGGCTTTTTGGGGAAATAAAATTAGTTGCATTTAGCATTATTTAGGATAAAACAGACAGATCTTGCCCAGATTGAAGCTTTACAGCGGCTTACAAATGTTAACAAACCTGGATTGTATTTTTACATCTCCTGAGACAGTTTTCATCCTATAGTTAGATACCTACCAATTGTTGACAGAAGCGAAAATAGCACAAAGTAGTCTGTCTGCTGCTGCTGCTGCTGAAAAAAAATCAATAGACAGTATTTTAGTCCACAGTAGTGAAAGTAAAATATCTATTTCAAGGAATAAATTCCACACATGTATTGAAGGGCTGAATCTGGCCCATAGATTGAAGAGTATTTCAGACCTAACTAAGACAAATCCCTGCAGCAAAGAACAGAATAGCAAGCAGGGTCTGTAGAAAAATGGTGGAGATACTTTGCCTTGCCTTTCTATGCATAGAATAGGCTTCTTACAACTTCTCTGGAATTATAACTCCTATCCACAAAGGACCAAAAATTTCTGCAGCCCTCAACTGTATCTTCATTCAGGACTCATTACACAACACCTACCAAAGCCTCCTGAAGGTGGAGGTTAAATCATGTCTGAAGGATTTGGCTCTCTGTAAGCAAGCTCGCCTTGTTAAGAACATAATGGAGTCGGAGAGAACATTCATTGCAGAAGTGAATGTGTCTTATTGTCTGATTTATTTTTTTGAGTGAGAAAAACAGATCTTGCTTTTGCAAAACCCTTTCATTTCATATGGGAAGCCACCTTTAAGACTCATCATTTGGCAACAAGCTCTACCATTCCCTTGGCTCTTTTTCCACATCCATTGCCAGTGGCTTGGTGTGTTCTTTATCCCTAGGGCCAGCTCATTAGCTGGATGCATGGCTGCTCACGTCTATCATCACAGCCTGCTAACAAATCCTGTAGGACTACTCCAGGCCCAATAAGAGATATATTTGTTTTGTGGTTTGTGTTTTGCAGAAAACACTATGTACTTCTCAAAGCCTAAAGTATAGTTGTTTTTTTGTTTAAAAAAAAAAAAAAAGGCAGCAGCAATTTTCATACAGTGCTAAATAAAATAAATTACAGGCCCCAAATGATCTAATAATTCCTAAGGCAGAGTTCAGATGTGGTAATTAATTATCCCAACATGGAATTCATAATGATCAACTATTAATATGTGCATAAGGGACTGGATGTCTCAGGATTTGGTAATGGGATACGGAGACTTTCACCTCTAGGTTGCTGATTTGAATCTGACCCAGATCTCTAGTGACTTCTGAAGGCTGCAAGCATGTACTGTTTGTTCTGTAGTGTATATAAATGAAATGATCTAAGCTGCTTCCTAGCACTCCTCTGTCCATTCCGGTGCTGCTGGAGTACAAATAACCTTCAATGGGATTGCTTTTGCTGGGAGGCCAGGGGCTCCACAGGTAATGATCACACCACAGTCTGTCCTCAGGGGTGGCTCCCAGAAAATATTCCCACTGGGGCATGACTCTGTAGGAAGCATCCCTTGCAGACACTGAAGAAGACAAAGCATGTAAGCTGCACCACAATCACATTCAGCTACCCTGGGCTGTAGCAGATGCTGTGGAGGTCACAGGGAAGCTCCATGTCCTCCCCAGCTGCAGGAGAGCAGCTCAGACAGGAAGGAGCATCAGTCTCTGGGCCTGCCAGTCTGGAGCTTATCTCAAGTCATAGGTCTAATGAGGAAAAAAATAAGTGTGTCCAAGAGAAAGGGAAGCAAAAGAGGGGCTGAGATTTAGGTTTGTAGACTGATGGAAATATGTTTCTTTGGTTGAAAACTTTATCAAACTTTGGCCAAATTGGGTTGAATTAAATTTCCCCAAATCTGGGCAGCTCATTATCAGATTTGCTCAACTCTCAGCAGCTGAAATCAGAAAGATTGGGTAGCTGCTGTACAAGAGCAGAGCAAATCTCCTCAGGTAATACTAGGGCACAACACGGGAGTGTGTATACTTGGGTGTGCTGCTTTGAGTGGGAACAGAACTATTGTGTTCAGTGATTTTACTTCTCAGCTCAGTCTCTTCTCACTCCCTGTGCTGTCTGAAGTCAGCAGCTGTTTGCACAGGCAGCAAGGATTGGTGTGTACACCAAGGCCACTGCTGGATCCCATGTACCATGCTGGGGGTGCAGAAAGTAAAAGGCTGCACCTGCACAGGACAGGAGACCCTAAACTGACCAAGGGATTCCATTCTATAGATGTTATATTAAGTATAAAGTTGAGGGACCACGAGTGTCAAACTCTCTGGGCCTTTCCTCCCTTCTTCAATGTCTGGCATCTGAGAGGGACTTCTGTCCATTCTGCCTTCGATCCTCATCTGTGTTCCTAAACCCAGTACCCGAATCCAGCTCCTTAACACAGCTCTTGTCTGCCACCAAGTCCAGTCTGGGACTCACCCGGTGCCTGCTCCACAGCATTGGTGGTGACAGTGATGTAATTGCCACTGGGGTGTTTGGGTTCAACACTTGTTTTGTATATATCCCATTTTATTATTGTTTTCATTAAGGCTGGTAGAGTTTTCTAATCCATAAATCTCTCTCTCTTATCTCCCTTCTCTTCCCCTTTGGGGAGGAAGAGGGGTTAACAGAGAGCATCTGTTATAGGGTTAGTGGGCTGTCCTGACCCTAAAGCTTAACACTGGAAAAGGAACCAATGCTGCCAGCACAAGATAAGGTCCTTTCCATCTCCATCTTATTTGATTTTATTAATTATATCCCTTGGTACCTGTTTCTGTTTTGTCAAGGAGAGGAGGGATCCTGGTAGCTGCTAAAGTATTTAATATTTCTTCCATTTCCTTCAATCCTTCTAAATAAGTTGAGTTACTGAGTGACTGAAAGTAGAAACTCTGCAGAAAAACACTGCTGCAATCTGCAGAACATGTGAGAATCTGCACCCTCTGAAACCAACATATCAAAGAACATCTGTCTCAGAAACAAACAGTTGAAAAGTATTCAAAACAAATTTAAGCAGCAAGCTTAATCCAAGTTCCCTGCTTGGAAGAAACCACCTAATTTCTGAGAAATAGGCTCTCTGGGCCAGTTCAATAATGGATATTGGTCTTTTCCAGATTTGAGCAGAGTATGACTGCTATTAAGTCCATCTGAGCACTGTACTGAGAACTGAACTCCTTGTTGTGAATCTTGCTGAACGCTTCCGAAACAAAAATGTACAGTGGCTCTTTCTTTGCAAGAATTTCAGCTGTAGTTTAACACTTTGTCTCTTAGTGGGGTATTCTTTGTTAATATTTCCAAGTTGGATGTAAGCATTCTTAGAGTAGAAAGTAAGTGGTAGGTGGTAGTTTATAGAAAAAAAAAATACAGTGAATAATAGAAATGGACAAAACTGTAACTCTTTCCATGTATTTCTCAAAACATTCTGGATCACAAAATCCCTATGTGAAGAATTCTGCAGAAAAAAATTTAAAGTATGCTAAGAGCAGAAAATATTTTTCTTTTCAATTGTAAATAAACTTAGTTGGGTGGTAATAACTGCTAATTAACTTTTTCTGCCAAGTCTTGAGAGGGGAAAACCTTTTTTGAAATCCACATGATCTATATTTCTACCAACATAAATGAATATCAGGGGATAAGTTGCTCTGTGCACTAATATAAGCCTCTGGATTCCTGCTGAAGGTAATTTGGATTCATTTGCACTGTATCCAGTGCACCAATAGACACATATTAATTGTCAGTTTTTGGAGTTTCCTTGCCTTTTTCCAGCTACATTTTGAGTGGATGGCAGCAAAACCCATCCCTTGTAGCCCTTTTCCTTACTAAGGAACCCTGCTACACCGCTTTTTCCTAAATACAGACATGTTTTTGATGGAACAGGATGGATTTTTAGCTCAGTGTTGCACTGCCTGGTGACTGAAAGTGAAGGGGAGGATATGAAGGAGAAGCTTTGGAAAGAATTTGAGTAATCAGAATGTGATTTATTCAGTTAGAAGGAGAAATGAGGTTGATGTCCTTGTGGAAATGATAATGGGATCCTTGCTGCTACACGGTTTCGGGAAGGTCTTGTACTCAAGTGGAAACCTCTTTGAGCCACAAAGATGATTAAGAGAGTGGAATGTATCTCCCTTATGAGGAAAGGCTGAGGGAGCTGGGTCTCTTTAGCTTGGAAGAGATTGAGGGGTGACCTCATTATTATTTATAAAGATGTAAAGGGTCAGTGTCAGGAGGATGAAGCCAGGCTCTGCTCAGTGATGTCCAATGATAGGACAAGGGGCAGTGGGTGCAGCTGGAACACAGGGGGTTCCATGGAAACATAAGGAGAAAATTTTTCACAGTGAGGGTGACAGAGTCTGAAACTGGCTGCCTAGGGAGGTTGAGGAGTCTCCTCTGGAGACATTCAAAACCCACCCGTACATGTTCCTGGGTGATCCTGCTCTGGCAGGGGTGTTGGACTAGATGATTTTTCGGATCCCTTCCAACCCCTGCCATTCTGTGATGGGCCTTCTGAAAAACCTCTCCTGCTGAGGTAGCCTGTGACAGATGTGGCTAAAGAATCACTGTTAGTGGGATTTGGCAGGATGACAGAACACATCTTACTCTCTTCTCATTTCTGTGATTTGGGAATCTTGGCTTTTCATTTCTCTGAAAGATCTCACCCACACCAGTGTGGTACCACTAGTGGTTTTACACACTGATCGTGAAGATTTCCACTTCTGGAAGCAGTTGCTTGGCTTGGCAGGCTGCAGCAGGGATAAGAAAAGACTTGGCTTACTTTTTAAGTCCTTTTAAGGTCGTACACCTACAGACAATAAGAATTGAGTTCTGTGCCACTATGTCAGATTACATCTCAAGATATCTTGGCCTTTGCTTGGTGCTCTCACCGTCTATTTCTTTTCCCCTTTGTGTAAAGAAAGTACATTACTTCCTCCACATCTTTCTCTTGTGTTGCTATAATGAATTCCTTGCTTTTCCCTCAGGGGGCTGACTCACACTCTTGCATTTGAAGTGAAGTAAACTGGAATTTGTATCATTGTGAAGGTCAGTCGAAGTGCATATGAACAGGAAAGAGGGGTCAGGATGGTAATGCAGATCAGAGGTACTGCTGGCAGTACAAATGCAAATGCTGACCATCAGAATATTTCAAGGCTGTCAAGATGCCACAGCCCTTGTTGGGCTGGGCAGTGTGATGCTAGCTGGTGCCCAGTTAAAAGATTGCAACCAGCCAGCAGGAAGCTTGCCCATAGGACAGAAAAATACTCATATATTTCAGAGAAGGAAGGAGATATTAAAAAAAAAACAAACAACAAAAAAACCCTTTGTTTGTCATTTCCTAGAAAATGCCTTCTTATCTCTCAAGGTTCATAATCCACAGAGGAAATAACTGGTATTTACAGTGGCCCCGGAGCTGGAGGAGTGAGAGAAGAGCATTGTGGTGCAGTCACTTTTGTCTTCTTTGCAGCCAGTGCAGGATGAAATTCTACCAATGCTTTCCCTGGTCTTGCTTGGGTGGGTTCACACAAAGAAGTTTTCTGCCCCTTCCTCTTTTTCAGCTCGTTGAGGGCTGAGCAATCTTGTGATCTTGGCCCTATTGTTGAGCATCGTTCTGGATCGTGAGCAAAAGGTGTGGAGAGATGAATTGGTGGCATGTTCCAGTTTCAATAATTAATTTGCGAGCCATGGAAAATGGCTTAGTGCCTAATTGAATAGTCTGGCCTTGTGTTTTTGAGTAGCTGTGAAAGATCAAATTTTTAAAATAATCATCTAAGTACCATCTCTCTTTCCTCTCTGCTTGAGTTCTCCATGTCGTTAACCAAGTGGTCTTTGAAATGGGTTGTTGAAAACAAAGCTTTTTACACTGCAAAACAATATCCTCTGTTCTGGCATTTCAGCAGCTAAAAGAAAAAACTGGAAGGGAAAAGAGAGAGTGAGATAATGATCAAAGTGAACATGTAGCAGCTTTTCAGAATTAGTTGGCCAATACAAAGTATTTGAAACTCAAGATAAAATAGTGAAAGAGATGAAAGGAAAACCAACAAAATGTAGCCAGCAAACAAACAAACAGCAGTAAGAAACAGGAGGAGAAGGAAAAAATAACAACCCCGACCTTCACTAACTTCAGGTTGATTTTGCTTCTGTTTGTTTGCCTTTGCTCCAGTGTCCCAGCTGGTGCACCACTGCACCTCACCAGATAACTCCTTCCCCACTGACATATATTAGGTAAATTTGGGCCAATGTCACTCTGTTTACTTATAAATGCCTCCTTTATTTCTTAATTTTTGTTGTATATGGAGTGTTAGAACATCTCTTCATCAGCTCAGGTGTTTTTCTTTAACCCTTTCTTTATGACTTATAGGTGAGCAGTAAGGCCAGAGCCCACCTAGCAAAAGCTGTCCTGCTTTTCCTTGGGTCACCAAGCTCAGTAAAGAAATTTAGGACTTACAGGATTTTAAAATGCAGGATTTTAAAACAATTCTCCACTGTGCTGTCCTGCTCAGGGCCAATGTGAGTTAGTGCAGGGAAGCCAATGCTGTTATCTTCTGGGTGCTTTTTTTTTTTTTAGGCTGCCCAAATAATGAGTTTTCTTTCAAACCAGTATTTTAGCCAGAGAGAAAAACACAAGTTACATGGGTTCTAACTTCTTTCAGAGCATAAAAAAATTCAATGTGTCCAGAGGTTCACCATGTCCAATGTTGTCTTTCCTTGATGACTGTGCTTCTTCACTTGCACAGACATCATCTGAAACTGGAGAATTATTCCACTCCTGAGAAAAGCAGGAGAAATATAAACAGACCACTACATGTTATTTAAAACTATGGGAAGAAAAGACCATCTTAGGTAAATACCAAGCTACTTATTTTATGATTTTTTAAATGTCATTCTTTTGTCCAATATTGACTTTTTTTTTTTTATATGGAAGTTGAATTATAGATCGTAGAGCACTTGGGAGCCTCTGTGGTGTCCTTGCTGTGACACAGCTGGTCAAGTTAAGAATTGAAGTCCCAGTAATTAGTTACGAGTCTCTCTGCACTGGGGAGCCAGGCCAGCATGAGAAAACTTTGTAAGGTTACTCCTCCTTCCAGGTAAAGACAGACCTACTGGGAGAGAGCTGGGCTGTCCTCTGAAGGACTGCACTACAGTGTCCACATCTTGTTGCTGCAAATAGATATTTATTTGGGCAGGGAATCTGTAGACAGAAGTGTAACGTGCAGCCTTTTGCCTGTCTGACTTTTCTCTCCAAGAACTAGCTTTGGAGCATCCATATGCTTCATGGAAATCACAGAGCGTGATGAGAACTGAAGGCAGAGCTGGAATTTAAACTTCAGAAATTGTTCATTAAGGCAGAACCCCCAAGGTGATGCTGAGGAACAATGACGGGGGAAATCAGAGACAAAAAGCAAGTTACAAAGGAGAATTCACTACAGAAATTTGGGCAAAGAGATTGAAAAGGGGAGAGAGAGAGGGAGGGAGGGAGGAAGGAAGGAAAGGAAGAAAGAAGGAAACCAATTTCATGGTGGACATGTAGATCCATAGCACTGTAACAATGCAATTGTTCTGACAACCTGTAATTTTCTTATTCATACCCAGGGTGGCAATTCCTGGGATGCATGTGTCTGCAGTCGTCTTCTTTAAATACCTTTAATTATAGTTTTAATATTACCCTGTATGTGGAAGCAAGAAATCAACATTTCATGAATAATGAAAACAGACAGTGTAGTCTCTCTCTGAACACTGGACAAAAACTCAGAAGATCCAGGGTTTCAGAGCTATCCTGTCGTAGATGAATCCTTCTCTCTTTCTTTGTCACCAGGGGGTCATTAGGAGCTCTCACAACACAAATAAATCATGGAAAAACAATACATTATGCTGCCCACAGAAGGGAAGGGTCTGCAATCCAGATCTTCTGCTTCTTGGTCTGGTATTCTTAACTCAGGACTATGCTGGTTGTTTTATTTTAATTAACCTTTAACAATGAATGAAGGTTCATTTCTGACAGGTTCAAAGAGGCACACAGGCTTTAGCTTGTTTTTCAGATATAATCTACAATATTAATGTGTTTTGGGCATAAAACACCATGCAGGCACTCTTGTGATGAATGAATTGTTTCTGCTGTCTTTTCACCATCAAATAATGTATGAATCACAGTGAATTTTGGTCAGGTTTTAAAATATTTTTTAAATGTGGAAAAAAAATTATCTCTGTTTACATAAAAAAAATAGAAAAAGGCAAAAAGCAAGGTAATTATTTCATAAGCTTCCATTTTGTTTTCACATACAGTTGAAATACTGTCTCTCTCATAACATCCACATAAAAGATCACAAAGCTGATTGAAAAGAAAAGATTGGTGATTTTTCCAAAGTGTTGTTCATATTAATGAAGTTTTCCATTAAAACTTCAAAATATGAAATTGTTTACATCCTTTGAGGAGGTTCAGATAATTGTTTATATTAATTTGGTATTACGAATTTGTTTTCAGAAAATGAAAACATTTTCCTATTTGACCTTTTCAGTTATTTTTTAAATTTATTTTATTTATTTGATTATTTTCCATTTACTATCCTGTCCATTCGTCTTTTTTTTTGTTGTTTTCTGTCTTGCTATTGAGGAGAAAAGGAAGGGGGAAATACAGCAAAACAAAATAAGCATAAAAACCTGTTAGATGTTAATTTGGTTATTTCTGAAAAGGACAAAGATACATGATATGAACTATAAGGGAAAATTTCAGCAAACTAATAAGCCATTTCAAGAAAACTAACAATTTTGTGACTGGTCACTTTTCAGAATGACTGTTGCTCTATTTTATGAGGTTCAAAGACATATCATGATGAATGAAAAATATTTTAAGCATGATTTTTGACTAGACTGTCCTTTTAATTAACTAGAGCTAGCAGTTTAATTGGAAGTTAAATATTCTTTGCAGATTTAAGATTTCCAAAGGCACTGACCTAATAATTCCAACTGGTGTCAATGGAAGAAGTGAATGTTCTGCAAATCTGTGCTGTATGGTTCTCATAAAAAAGGAATTAGCCATACACTGCTTATGAATTTTGAGTGTGTTTTATTTTCATCTCCAAAATTTGATACATTTTTTTCTTCAGTAATAAATTAATGTTTTAGGAGCAATATTCTTTTATTATTATTATTATTTCAGATTCTTACTTAGCCATGCGTGTACAGAGTAAATTCTTGCACAGACCTTTCTGTACCTAGAGTAAGACAGCTATGGCATGTAAAATGTTACCCTTGAAAACTGCAACTTCTCATTATGACAGAGTCCCAGCAGGTGACAGAAGGAAAAGCCACTGGCCCATGAACTAGGAGCCCACAACATCATCAAGCTTTGCTGCTACCCCTGAGGAAATGAAAAGAAAAGGGTGATGAGTGAACTTACAGAACCCAAAATGCCACTTTGCTGGATGACAGATTTATTTCATCCCTTCTCTTTGCTGGTTGCCAGTCGCCTGTCAAAGGGCAACTGCTAGAGGCTGGAAATGGATGCTTCCTAAGAGTGCAGGAAGGGACACTGTATATTTCTCCACTGTTTGTTTATTTCTATGAGGGACTATTCTGTTGTGAGTTGTTTGGTTTTCAAAACCTTTGACTAGGTTAGTTTTGGGAGGAAAGTGGAGCAGTAGAAAGAGCAAAACCTGCAGCCACTCTGATGTGTGAGGCTGGACTCCTGATGGTCTGAAGGTCTTTTCCAACCTGAGCAGTTCTGTGATTCTGTGTGTTTTCACATGTAAACTAGACCACAGAGGTACACATGCTCCAGTGACTGTGTCGCTGTGAGGACCACTTTGTTTCAGTGTCAAAAGCAGAGAGAAGAGATGGAATGTCTGTTTGTATGGAGCAGATACTGGGTGGGGTGTACACAGGTCCAGGTTACCTGCTCACATGACATACTCTATTTGAACAAAGCCTGCTTTCTTTGCAAACCAGCAGGATCCCATGGCTGCATGCTGTGCTTGAGACTGGAGATACCTAGCTTTAGATCTGTTTGAAAGGACTTAATTGCTTTTTGTGTGCTTATCCTCTTAACTGGATGACACACAGAAAACATCATCCATATCCACTGAGGCATTTCAGCATTCTTCAGTACCCTTAAAATCTTTTTTCCACAAAGCTTCTCCCGAGCAGCATGACATTGCCACCTTGTCACTGTCTGGAGCATTGTCTGGCTATACAATTCACTGCTCTTATGGCAACGAGCATTGCGATGTCTAAATAGATCTGACAGCGCTGATCCAACGTAACATCTGCCTGCCATACTACACTTGTGCTCCACAGTGGATCTGCATACGTACCACGTGGCTGATGTGCCCCATGTGCAACAGATTTGTTCCCTGTAAGAAGGTCAGCTCCCAGCATACACTGTTATGTGTCACGGCCAATTGTCCGGGGAGCGATGACGCCCAGCTGAAGTCTCACAGTTGCTTTTGCCAAGTGCTGTTTGGGTGACTTCACTGGAGTCATGTGTGCCACTGGTGTCAGTATAATCCCATCAAGGAAGCTACACTAGAAAGGGGAACCCAGAAGACAGAGCTTCTGCTCTGTATTTGCCAGTGACTATATTGCACTCCTGCTTTTGGCACTGCATTTGTGATTTGTTACATTACACGCCACATGTCCTACCTATTACACTCGTTATGTCTTCAGCTCAAGAGGATGATAAGGGCCATCCTCTGCCACTGTTTTGTACTCAGTGCAAAACTTGGCTAGTAGCTAAAAATTTTCAGTTGTTCATTAATGGATTTATTCCCAGAAACTGAGGGTGTAGTGCTGCTCTGAGTTGGAGACAAGTGTTCAAATGAGGTAGGAAAGGTTTCTAATCATATCCCTGTTATTTCTTCATTCGTGGAGGCAACACAGGACATGAGATTCATTTTCCTTTCTATTATTAGACACATTTATCAAAGCTGCCAATGTAAGACCCATTCTACTGTGTAAATTCACAAGTATATTTATCATTTTAATGTTTTACTAATTGCAAAGTAGTACAAATTTACTAATTCCAAATGTTCTGGGAAATCCCCTTTGCTGACAATTGTAATTGTTGTCTTAGTTGAATGGAATGCAGAACACATCCCAGATTTATTGTGGGGTTATTTTTGATCAAACCTTCATCTAGAAAATAGCCTGTCTATGCAGCAGCCTGTGCAGGGTGCCTTAAAGTCAACAGGCCCTTGTGCTGATAAAATGAACAAGTTCAGTCATCAGAATACCTTTTCATCAGGATTCCAACTTGCTGATTCTTGAGCTGAACTTTTGAGTTGTGTTGTAACTTTTTTTTTGTATGCAGTTGTCAAGAACATGGAGATGGTGGTTTTTCAGCCTTTCATCTAAATACCTTTCAGGGCTCTATCTAATGGGTTCTTCAGGAGGAAGCAAGGAAAGTTGTCAGGAGTCCATGCATCTACCGGAACATTTTTGAGTTCAGGCATCAGTAGATAAAAATACACTACTTGAAATGAACTCAGAAGCATTTAAAATGCCAGTGCAACAAAGATATTGTAATTTGACATGGGTATCTTTGCTAAATGAAAGAAAAACAAAACAAAAAAATAGGCTATTATCTGCATTAGGTACAGTCTCTGGGAAGTTTCCAAATACAATGCATCACCAAGATAGTCAAAACTGAAGAGACTTGAGCATTTAGCTGGAGAGCCCGTAGAGACAGTTATCTCTTGACAGATTTGTGTGGGTTACATGGCCTGTTTCTGAAAAGCTGTTTGTTGCTATTGCTTTGGAACAAGCTGTTACTTCTATGGCTAGGTGTGGCAAACCTCCAGAACCACTCAGACATGGAAGGATTTATTTTCATTTGTGAGGATTACTGAGCGACACCCTGTACCATATTTGTCCAGGTTGGCCTGATCATATCTCCATAACCCATTAAGTCTGGGTGATAAACCTTGTTTGTCGAAAAGAAATAATGCCACAAGCTGCAGTATTTTAGAAGTACAGCTCACTTTTGGCTTATGGAGAATTAGCTACCCAATGGTGGGTAAGTTACCGTGGCTTATCTAGCTGCCTCTTGTCAGCTGTGCCCTGCCAATTGCCCATGTTAGCTACCTGCTAAAGTGAAATATTTTAGGAATAATACTTAATATGTGAAGAGATCTCAGAAAAAAAATATTTGGAAATGATGAAAAACACAGAATGCGCTGTTTATAGTGAAAGATCACAAATACTCAATCCTTTTGGCTTATCAAAGAGAGGAACCAAATAATTGATCACAGACTGCTGATAGTTTCTTAAGGCAGAGAAACACCACAATAGATGGCTCTGCAGTCTGGCAGATAGAGAAATAACACAAATGTAAATCTAGAAAATAGACTAAATAAAGCTGGGAGTAACATGAACATTTTAAACTGCCACAGTAATTGGTCATTAAACCAGTTCTCTCTTATTTCAGTGGAATTTCTATTGCTGGAGGTTTTCAAAACTAGAACGAATTTTTAAAAAAACAATGTAATTCAAATCAGGAGCATCTGTTGATCTCAAAGTAAAAATTATCACTTATGAGTCTTTTGGCCAAAGAAATGTGGAATAGCAGATGATCAAAGTGGTCTTTTTCCAGCCTTAAAGTAGTTATGTCTAGCACATTCCAGAAAATGTTTCCATTAAGAGAAAAAACTTAAAATAAAACCTGTCAATCCCTAGCACTGTTCAAAAAGTGATTTTACACCCTGCTTCTGATTACTTGGGTCAGCATTAGCTTCTGAAGACAGAGAGAGGTGACAGTCCCATCCAGCCTCCTTTGCTCTGTTAGTGGCTCTGTTCTTACCAGGTTCAGTAATGATTTTCTGCTCTTGTTATACCTGACTAGTGGACTGAACATTTATTATGAGCTCTGTGTTCCTTCATGAAATGAAACAACTTTTGATCAAATTACCTCTTGGCTTCCTAGGTCTTCTGACTTGGAGGTATAAGGGGGAAGGCCAGAGGAGGGGTGAATTTGCTTAGGTAATTTAAGCCTAAAGCTTCTTCCCTTAGGAGTATTTTATGAAATGGATTTAAGTGATGTTACTAGTAGTTAGGACCTGCCAAAAACCTTCTGATCAATTTTTGTGCTTCAGAACATACTTTGTTTCCTTCATCTAGCTGCTTCCTTTCACTCTTTGGTAATGGTTAAGGAACACTGACTTTCAACAAACATCTGGGTTTTCACCTATGAATGCAAGTATCTTCTTTGCCTGACTCTATCAAGATCTCTTTTGCCTCTGGATTTAGATCTGCAAAGAAGATGCTCTGTGTGCAGTAAAAGCAGAACAATCAAAATCCGCCCAGAGAAATCCCAAAGCAGTGATTTGGAAAGGAAACAGCTCCTTTTCAGATGGTCCAGCCCAACTCCATTGTCATCAGGATTAAGACAGCAAGGGTGCGGGTTGCATATTTGCAAGTGAATCAGCTGCTTTCCCAAAGACTGTTATTTTTCACTAAAGAAACAGAATATCACTCTGAACTTGCTATTTAAGGGAAAAGAGGGTTTTGAGGAGATGTCCTTCTGAGGAGCAACTAAATGGATGTATTGAAATATCACAAGCTTTGTTCTGACTTCATTTACAAGGATTGTGATGTAATTATTTATCAATATTTACGAAGTGCAGACAAGACACCAAATGAAAGCAAAAATAAGAATTCCCCACTGACTTTCTAGCTCCCTCTTCCCACATATGTATGTGTCTAAAAGGACAAGTATTTTGGGTGTATCCATTTTATTCTTCACATCCTCAGAAGGTGAGGATTAAGAAAATAAAACAAGGTGCCTGTAAGACATGTAAATGTGGATAAGGTGGATAACAAAGGTGCACTAAGGTATCACAAATCACAATCCTCCCGTGTCTCTGCCTTCTAAGAAATGTAGTAGACTCTTTTCCCAATGACTTTTCTTCACCTAGATGCAAAATTAAACTTTAAGGTGGTCAAGTATTATGTATCTTCATTTTAAAAAAAATTATATATATAGATAAGGCAACAGCTAAATGTCCCACAGTTACTCCCTTATTTGCATATTTATTGGTTACGCAGTTATTTCTAACAG
>JANHGL010009323.1:0-11089 GCA_024611195.1 Ceyx melanurus | reverse complement strand
AAGCCTTGCTGAAGTCAAGGTATATCACATCCACTGCACTTCCCTCATCTAACCATCTACTGATATCTTCATAAAAGCTATCTCATTAGACAAGCATGACTTAGAGTTAGATTGCCCAAAATCAGACATCTTCTTGGGTCCAGAAAGATTGGAGACTGCCAAGCTTCTTCTTTTTGACTTGTACAACCTTGGTCATTGCTAGGGGCCAAAAGATCTCATCCTTTGTGGGTGCTTTCCATATGTAATGTCATCCTCTCATCTAATGGTACCATAAATGGTAAAATTTTCCTGGACTTTAGTAAAGCCTTTGACATCATTTTCCTCACTATTTTCCTGGAGAAACTGGTTGCTCATTGCTTGGATGGACACACTCTTCACTGATTAAAAAAATGCCTGGTAGGCCAAGCCCGAAGAGTCATGGTGAATGAATTAAATCCAGTTGGTGGCCAGTCACAAGTGTTGTGAGGTACTGTCACCTGTTCTGTTTAGTATCTGTATCAATGATCTGGATGAAGAGATCGAGGTCACCCTTAGTAAACCCGATGAAGACACCAAGCTGGATGGAATGTTGGTCTGCTTGACGATAGACTCTACAGAGGGATCTGGACAGGCTGGATATATAGGCCAAGGCCAATAGTATGAAGTTCAACAGGGCCAATAGTTGGGTCCTGCACTTGGGTCACAACTACACCTTGCAATTCTACAGGCTTTGGGAAGAGTGGAAAGATGCCTGTCAGAAAAGGGCCTAGGAAAGTTGGTCAACAGCCAACAGTCAACGGTCGAATAAGTGACAGCATTGCCCCCAGGTGGCCAAGAAGGCCAACAGCATCTTGGCTTGTATCAGAAACAGTGTGGCCAGCAGAACCAGGGAAGTGATCATCCCTCTATAACTGGCAGTGGTAAGGTCAAACCTTGAATGCTGCATTGAGTTTTAGGCCCCTCACTGGAAGAAAGACATTGAGGTGCTAGAGCGCATCCAAAGAAGAGCAACAAAATTGTTGAATGGTCTAGAACAAAAGGAAGGAACTGCTGAGGAACTGGAACTACTTAATCTGAAGAAAAGGAGGCTCAGGGGATATCTTCTTGCTCTCCACAGCTACCTAAAAAGAGATTATAGTGGGCTGGGCATAGATCTCCCAAGCAGCAAGTGATAGGATGGGAAGAAATAGCCTCAGGTTGTGCCTGGGGAGGTTTCTACTGGATATTAGGAAGACAATCTTCACTAAAAGGGTTTTCAAGTGCTGGAACAGGCTCACATGAAGTGATTGAGTCACCTTCCTTGGAGGTATTGAAAGGTATAAAGACATAGTTTAGTGGTAGACTAAACACTGCTACATTTGAAGTTAGACTCAATGATCCAACTTCCAGAACTTTTTAGGATTTTTTTTAGGATTCCAACCTAAATGATTCTAAGATTCTAGGTAAAATGACTGGATTGTGTGGACTTTTTAATTTAATATAGCCTTTAGCAGACTTTGCAGTCAACACAATGGTAGTGCTGTAACAGGAAATTTTTGCAGTGCCTTCGATTTTGGAGAAGACAGGTCCCACTAGCCTTCCTCAGCCATAAACATATGAATGCATGTGTTCAATTCACAGGAATCAGCTTCAAAGTTCAGAAATTTGACATCAGGTTTTTAGAACCCTGGCCAAGTAGAGCAGTGCCTATCCTTTTCAACTAATACAAATCATGCCTTCCTACCTGTGGGTTCAGATAAAATTGGTCTTTTGATTTTAATCCCACTTTCTCAAAAAATTTAAATCCTTGAATTATTGTTCAAACCTTCAAACAAGATGCCCCTTAATGCCTTTTAAAATAATGTTTTAGTATATAATTCTAAGCAGTACCATAAACGCTAACCAAAAATTCAGGCAAGTAGGACGTCACCTTCTGCAAACACATAACCACTCTGTGCCTTTGCTTTATTCTTACTAGTGTGAATCATGGTCTTACTGCTCTGGCTTTAGTCACTCTAGGCCTCAGTCACTGCTGTTGTCAGTGTAATTTTGTCAGAGAATTATCCAGACAGTGCAAGATGGACAGGAATACTCAGCCCAGTAGTGTAATCTTCCACATCATCCTAATACTGTCTGGCTCGGCTATGCTAAAGTACATAGCTCTAAGACAGGCAGCAGTGGAAATGTAATTTACAAAGAATTATTAGAAGCCAGAGAGCTCCTAATGAGAACAGTAATTCAGAATTTGTGATACCAATCTTATTTCTCCAGCAGTATCTTTGGCAGCTAATTGGTTTCTCTGTCCCCACTCTCCATCCACTCCCCCCTGTGCCCCCCCCTCAAGCTTTCCTGTGTTCAAAGGGTTAAGAGAAAACAGAAAACCAGACTGAAGTGACATGTTTTACCATGTCTTCTGCATGACTGATACTGCAATCGATCTGCAGCGGTTCATTTTCTCTCTGGAATCTCTGCCTACTGAGAACAAATACAAACACATGTGGAACCAATAGGAAGCAGACCAAAGGGTTTAAGAGTGCGTACCAACCTATGTCAGAAAGTTCTCACTTAACAGATGGGCAATTAATAAAACAGTCAAGTGGTATGACTGCGTCAAGGTGCCTTTAAGTGTTAACAATCCTCTTTTGTCTTACTACTGTAGTGTACAGATGGATTCCAACTGAGAATAAGCACTGCATTGTGCCCATGTTTGCCGTCATATAGTGTCACGGTATTTATAGACTGCCAGGTGTCCACTGCCTTTTATTTTAAACCAGGAAACAGTTTCCCTCCCTGCTACTTCCCCCTGCTCTAGTATTTCAAGTGATGAAGTGATCACTAATTGAGGTAGAATTAAACTCTACAAGTAAATCAGCCTTCTTATCAGTCTGTAAAGGAAGGATTTGCCATAAAATAATGCTGACAAAATGCAGCCTCAGTTAATGTGCATTTTTACCGTACTGATCCTACACAAGAAAGCACTCCATAGGGAAGTGCCTACCTTGCAGTATGCCTCGTTACATACTATGTTGATTCCCAGAATTCAATAATTATTTGTCTCTCTCATCTTGAGCATGTAATGTAAAATACTGCCTATTTCTTATAAGACTTAAAAGGTACTTTTTTTACCAAGATTGCTAATTGGAGTGTCCTGACCAAATTCCACTGTCCCCTATACCTATGTCACATTTTGTTACGCTTTCCTTCTCTTCCTTTCCCCTCCATTTCTTTCCTATTTTCTTCCTTCTCAGTTTTGCATTCCACAGTGGGCACAGGACAACTTGGATATGGCTATTCTCAGTAAACACAAACAATTTTGGTATCTTTTTAGATGAAAATGGTTTTAAAATATTCTTAAACTCAGAAGAATGTGAATTAATTGTTGATTTGTTTTTTCTATACAGCTCCAAATATTCTTTTCAGTCCAGGACAGAAATAGGGTGAGTTGAGGTTGTTTTCTCAGGATCATTGCCTTAAAGACCTACAATCATCACGCGCTGCCCAGTTGTCAGCGCTTGTGCAAGCAGAGCACTGGAAGATGCATTCAGCAATACTCCTGATGCAGAGGTGTTCTGATGATCTTTTGAAGTTAACTTTGTCCCTGCATTCACTTCTACAGCTGCACCTGTGCCATTTACTCATCTAGATAGCAAGCTTGTCAGGCATTTTCCAAGCTACAGTGACCTTACCTGTATGGACTGAGAGCAGCATTTTGCCATGCTCAACGGTGTGCCATACCTGCCAATACGTTTCTGTTGGGCTGCAGAGCATGAAGACAAATTGTTGTCTTACTGCTGTGTCTACAATATGTCATCTTTTCCAAACATCTACAAGCCACTTGGAGTAAAAAGGAGTAACAATGCTAGAGGAATGACTACCATATCATAGCATAGTATAATACCCTATCAATTTTTCAGAATAAAAATGACATTCTTCTTTCCCACTGTTGGATCTTTATCATCCCTGACATGACTAAGTTCTGGAACTAATGCATTTGTAGGGCTCAGTTTGGTTTGGACTGTCTGGTTTCTTTGCCTCATGCTGCATATCTATTATTTGTAAATTAAAACATTACTTGTAGAGGATAAATAGACCTACTGAAGTTCAATTGGATTGTCTTCATTTCCTGTAACCCATCTAGGACTCGTAGTACATCTGCCTACAATTAAGGGAATAAATGTCTACAGTGATCCGTAGACATGTAGATATATCACATGCACAAGAAAGAATAAAACTGTACCTACAGCATGTCAGATAACTCTCTCTAAGTTGTACCATATTATGGCAATACTAATAATATAATATGGCATACTAATATCCAAGGGGGTGATGTGTTTCAGCAATTTCCATAAAGCTCATGCTCTTGGCTTTCATAATTTTCTTCTACACCTTTCAACTTACCTATGTCATTTTTGCAACACAATAGCTCTTGTATGGCTGGTCAGATCCTCCATAGGTAAAAAGCATGTAACTCCAGCAAAACTTCCAGTCTACAGAAGTTCTACTTTTCACTAGGTCTATCATGTAGGTAGGGCAACACAAGTGTTCTTATTTCTGACCAGTGAATAGAAAGTCAACTTTCTACTTGTATTTACTGACAAAATTGATTATGCTCCTTGCTCACAGATATTAAGCAATTGCTGCTGCAAATGTGCCAGATGGTATTGCACACCAAAACAAGGTTGACAGTATAAACATCTTTTAGTTCAAGAGCCTTTCACAGTAGCAGAAACTCATAATTGAACAAATTACAAGTTTACTCATATCTTATTTCTCATCTCAATGTTTTTGGAAGCATCTTTCCATTTCTTTGTCTATATGTTTATAACAACCAGGTCTAGAAGTCATGATATTCCTATTTTGTTTTTTCCACTAACAGACAATTAATTCAGCATAAAACAGAACAGAAAACCAAGTTCTGCAGATTTTCCCATGTCCTATGCAGAGCACCTTTAGGGACTATAGAACTAATTCACATATTCACCACCATGCTCTCAGTCATCATCTACAAGTTCTGCAAACTTTTTTTTTGAGATTTAGCTTCAATTTATCTAAATGATTCCAGAAGACACTTTGAGGTCTCAGACAAAAAAGATATATTTCTATATATGCCTACTGGGAAGAGATAAGAAAAAAAATTACATTTTGCAGTTTTGACTGTCCTTCAAATGCAACCTGATTCAGCCATTCCCTCCTAACATACCATACTTGCTTGGCTGCTGTATAAATACCTAAATTAGTTATCTGATTGCCTCTATAGGTGTACAAAACTCACAAATGGCTTCAAACTGCATTTAAGGAGGAAGGCATCAGAGACAGACAGAAGGTTTGCAAGTTGGAAGGTTGCAGTCACATAAAGAGGTCCCTCATTCTCCTCCATCTTATGAACTTCCAGGATTCAGCACAGTGCTAAGAGTTTCCAAGAGTGACCAGGGAGGATACATTGCCCAGGCAGCTGGGAAGCATGCTTCTTTAGCACACCCACATGGCAGTTTTGGCCAACTGGACTTGCATAGATTGCCCCACAGAGATTAAAGCCAACTTTCTGCACAACTCATGGATGGCACTAGTGGGAAAAACCACCTGGTCTGCCTTGTAGTTTGAGCTGTAACAGACCAAACAACCAGGAGGACATCTGCATTGCCCAGTGATAGTGAAATAAGTATGTCAGATCAAGCTAATGTACCAAGTAATGCCAAATACAGAGTACTAGAAATGAACACCAATTGGCTGGGCACATACATAAGGGTGGCTTCAGTTCCTTGCATACTGAAGTGTAGCTAATACACAGCCTACCAGAAAACAAAACAAAACAAAACTAACACATAAAAAATCCAAAATCAAAACCAAACACCAAACAAATGTGTGTACAATGCATGTTATATTAGGCCCCAGTTATGTATTAAGCAATCACAACCTCTCCTTTTTCCTCCCTCTATTTACCTGTGCAACATACTAATCTAACAGCAAATATTTTAGTAAAAGCCTCCTTTGGTTTTATATCATGCTATTGTTTTGGGAAAACAAGTTTATAGTTTTTATCATGTTCATCTTCCCTTTCCCCAAACACAGTGTTTCCTGCCAATCATGCAGGAACACAGAGTGCAGGGCACTATGACAGGATGTTTGTTTGCTGCAGCCGCTAGCCAAGATGCAAGTCTCAGCACTTATACTGAATATCCAAGCATAATAAAATGTCTTGAAAAATTATTTTAACATTAATAGGGTTGTTTATGCTCTAAAAAAGCAACAGATTATTCCCAAGTGAGGAAAAGTTGCCGATCAACCCATAAATATCAACAGTTTTCATATTCTAACTGTGCAGAGCAGATATCAGAGTATTTACAATGTTCTCTTCAAACCAATACCTTTTCAGTATTGTTACTAAAGTAGCAGCATTCCACAGGCTGATAGGTCTGAAGACTGTTTTGGGTTTTTTTGAAAATTGCCATCTAATATAGTCCCCAGTTAGCATTCCATGGGCACACTTCTACTCTGATTACAAAGCAGCATTACTCTAGGATATTAAATATTGATGTAACACTGTGAGATATAATAGGCAGGCAAACAGAATGGCCTGTCATGTATCTCTATCTCCTTATATATTTTCTATGTGCCACTCCACACTGCTGTTAACCTGCTATTGTATATTCCAGACAAAATCCATCTGGGGGAAGGAGGATTAATTCAGAACATAATTAAAGTTCATACTTTTCATGGGATAGAGAATTAGTCTGTTCACAAGCTTATGTCTTTCTGTCAATTCATAAGCATTTAAAAGTTTGTTTTCATTACAGTATTCTCTGCCTCCTTACATATCACAGGTACTTATCAACGTACACTCAAGTAGCACCTTGAGCTCAAACTCAAGATGCTACTTCTTTTCTCAGATGGGATAAAAATGCAATATGTAACAACAAATAGCATTGGAGGTAGGACTTTTAAAAGCCACAGGTTCCTAAAGATATATTTCGGAATGCCTCAAGATTCAATTTAAAGAGAGAAAGTATCACACAGAAATATCAATTTTTTGAGACACATACAGTGAAGTCACAGTTCTGAGTGATGGGGTCTCACCATTCCCAAATTAACAATTGCATACCTTTTAGGCACACACATAGTTCTTAGTCAGGTTTACAACTTTCATCTTTTCTCAAAACAATCAGCTGCATTACTCCACAAGAGCTTGCTGTACTTGGACTTGTGGGTAATACAAGTAAAAACAGTGCTTTCAAAATTTCAGAATAGGACTTTCCTGAGCTATTGAATTGTATATACCTGGAACATGCCAGTAACTGAGCACAAAGACTTTTGTCAATAGTATAGCGACCCAGGAACAGAAAGGTCACCCTCAATAACCGATGTCCATTTATTTTTTCAAGCTATTGACTGACTAGTCCAATTACTTTCACAGAGATTTAATTCTGACTAGCAAGAAAAGTAATGTATGCAAAAAGAAACATATCTGGGTCAGTTTATATAGCCAGCCCCCTCATCAGTCCCTTCTGTCTTAATGGTCTGAGACCAGACCATAGTTATTCTCTACAGCCTTTGCTATCTGCATGTCCTGCCTAAAAACCTGGTATTTCATCCCAGCAGCCTCAATGGACTGAATCCAAAGTGACCTCTCCAGTCCACGTTATGATTTGCAGTTTTTCCAAATAACTGTGTTAATCATATATGTGGAAATAATCAATGTCCTCAATGAGTCTTATGGAAATAATGTCCTTTGATTAAGGACTTTAAAAGGACTCCAAAAAGGTAAAGTTTCTTTTTCTGCTAACACTTTTTTATTATGTCATCAGGTATATTATTTTGTCTTCCTGGTTTATCTGAATTGAATGGATAATGGGTGCCATTATATGTACCACAGTCCAGTGCTCCCAGATGCCAGGGTTGGGGAAAAGGTCAAAATATTACCTGGTTCTCTTGGGCCCATACCTTAATTTCAAAAACAGAGCTGGAATAATGTAATAGTAGACCTAGGAAGCTTTCCTAGGTGCACCAGACTAGATATGGCCTTTGCCAGAATTGTTCATTTATAGAAAGACAGCAAAAGTATTTGTTTCCTATGCCCTTAGACTTCTAGATTGAAAGGGATTTTTTAAGATAGTGAGGAGTTGAAAGGTTTTATAAACAGAGGTTATGTGTTTTCATGATATGTATTTGCTGCATCTTCTGTCTGGGCAGCTCAGGCTTTTGACATACCATAGATACAAAATGCTGAAGATGACACATATTTTACCATGCAGCTGTGAAAGGCTTTCCCTGAGATGAGAACGTGCTTTAGGCTTATCATTTTTACCAACCCATTGTAAAGATAGCCTTTCACATGAGCCATCTTCCCACAGCAAAACCTGGAAAATAGTAAATGCACAGAGAGGACATGAAAAGATATACAATATAACATGAAGAAACAAATACTTCAGGCAACAAGGATTTGCATTTGTTTCTGTTCCATGTTGTATTTTAGCACTTAGGTACTGTGGTGACTGAGCATCTAAACAAGAAATATCAGCTGGATTAAACAGGTAGCTTCCCATCACCCCCCTCCCCCATTTCCCATCCCCTCCAGCTGTAACTATCAAAGAATACTGTCACAAGACTTCAGACTTAAGACTTATGGTTCAGGATCACTGACCATATTATTCTATCCATCCATTTTTAAGTGTGGATCACAAAAACTGCATGGGAGAAGTACTTCTTCAAGCTGAAGGGAAAAAATATTTTCAAGAAAAAAAGCATCAAAAACCATAAATCAGTATTTAGTTAGAGTTGAAAATATAAACAAAATGTAAATTGTGGGTATGAAATCACATTTTTAAAATTTGTTCAAACAGCTACTAGCTATTGAAAATACTTTAACTTTCAGAATCAAGCTGTTACAATTCTATTTCACAGAATCTATAAATAACAAAAGAATATATATATATATTTTACAATAAGAAGCAGACTTCAACAAAAAATAGAGGGGGAAAAAAAGAGTAAATGAAACCAAGAGTTACATGAATTTAGTTTTATTCCTTATATAAATTCTGGTGTTGTAAAATAGGTCACGTTTTGTACTGTATGTTCCCTCAGAAAGCCAAACAGAAACTTGTCATCATGGTTTTGAGAGCACAAGGCCTCTCCTTTCTCATGTTTCAACTAAACAGTCTCCACTTGGTCTGAGGAACATATCATATATCATAAATCACTCTCTGATAGATATTTGGCAGCTAGTCAGCACCCCAGGCTATGCAACATACAGTATGGAACATTTTTAAGGTGGAATCTAGATTTTATAACTTAAAGACTTAATATTATCTCAAAACATTTTACTACTTCCTGCTATCAAAAAAAAAGAAAAAAAAAAGAGAAAGACAAGAAAGCAGAATTCTCCATATGGTTTTAGGTTCTGCATAATGCATGCATATATACACATATATATACATACACACAAAAAACCATGAAACTGTATAAACCTGCAGGGTTTATTCAACAGTAAGAAAACAAAAAATAAACTAAGGAGCATGAATAGAGCTAACCCTTACAGCAGTGATCTAGCAAAGAAGTACTGGAATCTATTTTTAATCTCTTAAATTCTTAACTATTTCTTTACCTTGAAAGACAAAGGGACTTAGATACCCAAGCATGTACAGTGTTCATGAAGTAAAGTGCCGATTAGAAAAATGACATTAAGTAGAGTACACAAATGATGGTAATTAACCCCTTCATTACAGTGTCATTTTGCGACTCAGGAACATATCTTTTATCATAATTTCACAGCAGCAGCACCTGTTAGAAAGTATTACTGATTGACAAGGTTATGCAAGAACTATTTCCCTGAGTGCATGCAGTGCATCATGGGACACTTATGGGTTAACTTTATGTTTTTCAGATGTGTTGTCATTTTCTCAATGTACTTAGACTGAGCAGTTCTTAGCAGGATGAAATGAAAACAGGAAGAATTGCAGACCATGTGGTAGGGGGGGTTGGATTGGAATAAGGAGATATGCATGAGGAACAAAAGAAAGCTGCTGCACAAAATCCAGAGCAAGTTAAACTGAAATTAGGTATTTGCTGAGTTTTTTTGAAGAACAAAATGTGAAGTCTACATTTTTTATTTATTTAACCTCTAATGTTACTAATATTTGAGACTAAAAACAAAATTATATTTAATAAAATTATTTTGCTTAAAATGGATTACGCCACCTTTGTTAAATTTATGCAGTGTGTTTACAATGGTTTATTTTATTTAAAATGAGACTACAAAGAATTATAACTCTGTCACTGCTTTGCCTTAGTTGTATAGGTCATTCATGCTGAAAAAATATAGCATTTATGTTTACATCAAACCACTACTTGATTTTCTTATTTAAAATCAAGGACAAACAACCCAGAACCTTCTAATATTAAAATGCTGAAAATTTAGGTAAACATTTTGTGTATTAACCTATCTGTCTGAAGTTTTCTATAGCTAAGAATATAACATTTGTTAGGAAATACCAGATTGTACATTTTAAAATGGACATTACAGTGACAATGGAGCAGAGATGTTCTTCTATTTGCATGTTTGATACTTTCAGTTATCATCTGAATATCAACAGCGGATAACTCAGCAAAGTAGCTGACACAATGCTATAGTAAAAATATACCTTCTCTGCTCTTTATAAAGACAGTTCACTGAGTGGACAGTAGGATATTTAAAACACCAAGAAATTAGGAGTCTTTGTTAATTTCTGTCCTCAATGATCCTTCACAGTCTAAATTATTAACATCCTGTTTATATAGATGCATATGCCCACTGGGACATATTACAATAACATGTGACAAAGGTCACATGGTGGCTTCTAGTCTAACCCTCTTTTCGTGTATCTCTGAATTTCAGTTTTTCACTTTGCAGTTCTTAAGAAAGACTGCAGAACTTTGCAGCTTTGGTCTATACCTGGAGGAAACTATTTAAATATTAATTAGCAGGTCAAGCAGGTCATTCACAGCCCTTGTACCTCTCAGAATTTCCTACAGAGCAATTTTTGTTGTGTAAACACATATGTGCATGTTTATAAACTTATGTTGTACTCTCTGAGAACTAAGATAATGTTAAAAAAAAGGTAAAGTCCACATTCTTGACAGTTTGTTAATATAGATTTTA